>JALAJA010000705.1:0-23979 GCA_023376005.1 Doryteuthis pealeii | reverse complement strand
TAATATGGAGACCATAAAAATAAAGCTTGCTGGAAGGAAAGAACCCTCCCAATATTTACTTGATCAGTGGGTGATTTCTCTTCAAACAGTTTAAAGGCTGTTAGCAATATGTGTTTGAAAATAAAGCAAACAGAAGTAACAACATAGATACACAGGTAAAAAGTCCAAGATGCAATATGGTATGGAAAAAGAGCAGAAAAAACACAAAGTTCAGCAATACACAACTGAAGAGGGACACTATTGAGATCTTAAAAAAAAAAATCTTTTTTTTTTTTTGTAATCTTCTCACCTTAATGACTTATTCCTCCAACTATTTTCTCAATTTCCCTAGTAAGCAGTCCAGTTTTTTTTAAAGGCCAGTGTCGCTCATACTGTACCCCACCTCCAACAACAGTTCTGATCAATTTAAAAAAGGGGAAAGGAGGAATTCACATTTTTAACAATATCTTTATCATATTATATAAAGATTAAACTTGACACTGGACAGAAAACATCTCGGATATCAAAAACAGAATTTTTACTGGATTTTAAAGAAAATAAAACAACAAATTTCTTAATCATAACCTTGATAATAACTGATAATCACAGAAAGCATTTTGGGTGTAAAATTCAGAGAGATTTTTAATAAAAAAGAATTTTAAGAAATCTTTGAAATGACAAGAAATGATATCAATAAAAGATGGTTTTAAAAAAATTGGAAATTAATAAAAAGGCTGTTACACAAAAAATATATATATCTGATATATAGTAGATTTTTACCCAACCATTCACTACAGTATGTGACACAAGGTCACAAGCATGGAGCATCAGTAAGGATCAAACCACTATTCAGTAATAATGGATCTGCAAGACTAGTTGCTAACCATTACATCATGATGGGATGACCACTATATATCTTTATATATGTATCGAGTGAAAAGATTCTGTTGAGTTTGAACATGATAATTTGAAATATTTGCTTTTCAAAACTCAAAGACTTTGTGCTATTACTAGTTATAATTTCACAACTACCTCAGCCACGAGTAGTTTTTCAATTATATGAGTAATTTAATCAAATATGAATTTCATATTCAATAAAATGTTAAAAAATAAAAATCTTATTTATGTTTAAACGAAATGCTCAAGTTGAATGAATTGTGGTTAATTTTGAAGGCATTAAAATTCACGTTGACAAATTTAGTTTCCTTTGGTGGAAACTTGCTGTGGTGGAGTGGTTTGTGATGTCCCTGTGATTGATGAAAGGTTATAACCGCTCTGAGCCTGTCCTATCAATTCAAAGCAGGTTTACAAGTAGATTTGTGGGTATTAGTCAACCAAACTCACCCTCGTGAAAATTGTCTGGTTATGGAAAACTTTGATGATAGCAACATAAACAACTACAACAATTGTTTTAGTGCATTTGCTGATATCCAATTGTGGATAATTTTCAATCAGCCTTAAAGGATAAGAAGCCCATGTGCATGTAGCAATATTGAATCATATCTCCAATCTTTTTTAATCATTCAAATAGTTTCCATGGATGAATGTTTCAAAACAAAACTGAACATATATTTACTGATCTAATTGATGTACGTCATTTTGAATGTCATAGTCATAGAGTACACAAACTTATCAATTATATATCACTGTTAGCAATAGTAGACACTTACACATGCACAGTCAAGTCACCTTCTGATTGATTACCAAAGAACATTAAGAGCATGTAACTGGTTCTTCTATAAAAGAAAAATGGGTTAGATACTTACAGATTTTGTTTATAATATAGGCTACCTGCCATATATATATATATATATATATATATATATATATATATATAAAGAAAATTTGAAAAAACAAGAATAATATTCGAATATGGAAATGAAAATTAAATAATCGATGTTTAAACATTTCGGTTACATTGAACCTTCATCAGGATGTCTCTTGGGGTGAAAGAAAATGATGGATGTTTTTATATGTGACAGGAGATGAAAATCTTTTTTAGTTATGTAACTGTATTAAGATCAGCGATTTTTAATTTTCGAAAGGCAAAAGTCGCGATCTACTCACGCGAGAGTTGTCATGACGCGTGACGCCACTCGAAGACAGCAAAAGACGAGAAAAGGTATTAATGGACTGATTATTTTTAAGAGAACATAGGGAAAACAAAGTGGGAATGATAACTAAATAAATAATTAAGATGAGCCTGGTATTTAGTAATTAATTTAACACATATTTAACTAGAAACGGAGATTATAATAAATAAATCAATGTCGGTTATTAAGGGAAAACAAAGTGGGAATGATAACTAAATAAATAATTAAGTGAAGCCTGGTATTTTGTAATTGTTTAACACTATTTTAGCTAAAAACGGAGATATATTGAAAAAAAACCATGTCGATTATTAAGAGAGGGTAAATGCGAAATTATGCAAGAAGCTTCAAAAATCTGTCGTAGTCTTTTGTTTGTGAATATGGGTAAAAATTGTGGCATCATTGAAATTGAAGTTATGATTAGTTTCAGACATATGTTGGAGAGAGGGTGTTCTGAAAAATTGCCAATTTAAATATCGCGTTTGTGCTCATATAAACGCTTCTTGAGAGTTCTTGCTGTTTCCCCAATGTATTTTTTGTCGCAATCTTTACATGGAATTGCGTAAACACCAGCCTCGGATTTTATAGGATGGTGAGACCCCACATTGACAGTAAGCTTCTAATTGATTTGGATGAAATAGTAACGATTTTGATACCAAGGTGGTGTAAATTGTTTTCTATAGAGTTAGTTGGAAGGTTATTAGGTAAAAACTATGTATCTATGGGGAAGTTTTGTTATATTAGAAGATTGTATTAGTGGGGGTTTGTGACTGTTTTCCTTTATGACTTTTGAGAGCTTTGGATTTTAGCAGATTGTATGAAAGATTTAGGGAAAGAAGATTTATAAAAAGGAATTTTTCATAATAAATTGAACTCATCGTCTAGGTATTTAGTGAGTGCAGATACGGAGGGCTCTAAGATAGAAGCCAATAATAATTCCCTTTTTAATGCTGGTATTGTGGGTGTGAGTAAAAGTGTATGTGGTCATTTTACGGAACATGGATTTATGGTGGACTTTGAATTCTAATTTGTCTTATTTTTTATGAGTAAAAAATCCAAAAAAGGTAAAGAATTATTGGATTCTAATTCATGCGTAAATTTTATGGTGTGTTCAATTTTTTTAGGCTATCAGTAATCTTGTTTATGTCAAGTTCTTGTGGGTAGATGAGTAAAATCATCGATAGATGTAACGAAATAAACTAGAATTATTTGGAATTATATAACAAAAAGGGCCAGATTCTAGGAAACTCAAGATAAAGACATGCGAGAAACCCACTGAGAGGGGATCCCATGGGCAAACCAAATTTCTGTTTAAATAGATGTTGTTTTGTTATTGGAAATAGCAATGTGATGTGCATAAAGTACAAATTAATTATTTTAGAGATGTGGATAGAGGTAAGTTAATGTTAATTTTGATAGGTGATTTTGTAATCGTTTTAAGCATTATCTACCGGAATATTAGTAAACAGAGATTTTATATCAAGACACACTAGCTAAGGATTTGTTTTATATTGATGTTGGTTAATTTGTTGAGAAGTGAGCCAGAATTAAATTATGTGTGCTTCGCTAATAGTACCTAATAAAGGGGATAGGGTTTTGGCTAAGTATTTTGGCAATATTATGGGGGCAGAACCAATACAGAGATAATTGGTCTAGAGGAATATTTGGTTTATGGGTTTTGGAAGGCCAATAATCTTTGGGATAGTGGAGTGGTAATTATGAGCGAGGACCAGAATTTGTCCTCCTTGGAAATTAATTTTTTATACGGTATTTTAAATTATGTATGTTTTTTGTGATAGTTTGTGGAGAGATTGTTCAATATGTTGTTATTGTCATCAAGTAAGTCCTTAACTTACGGTTATAGTCACTGGAATCCATGATAACAACACCACCACCTTTATCAGAAGGTGAAATGACAATTGTGTTGTTGGAGGATAGAGTTTTTTAAGCGCATGTAATCCCTTGGTAGGTGTGTTCCTCAGTTTTGAAGCTGGTGGAGGCAGCTATAATACCCTGTACAAAGCCTTTGTTAAATCAGAGTCATGATGTTTATAGTTAATATATTCAATCAATTTTCCCATGTTATGGGTTTTGATGCCGGTGGCGAATTTTAATCCAAAACTGAGAGGCTTCTGTTTCCAATGTATTGAGTGTGGTGTTAGAAAATTTACAACCAGATCATTTCTGCCTAACTTTTTCCAGCTGCTGTTTATTACAAAAGTTTTATATTTAAGCTTAGCTTAGAATGTGAATGTTGTTAATATTGTTAATTTCTGATTTGATTTTCTCAGCGGTTCTGTGGGAACACTGCAAATTTTTTTTCAGTCGTATGTTCGTCCAAGTATTCTGGCTTTTTCGAAGATTTCATCCTCGGAATGTTTTAAATATTGTGTTGAAGTTCGAGATTATAATTTTATGTAGTCGGGAATATGTATTGAAGGTTTTAAAATATTTTAGATGTACTGGGTGGTATAACTTTCAAGAATACAGTTGTTCAAAAATGTTCTCCTGTTTGAAGTGAATGGGCAGAGATTAATAATCGACATGGTTTTCAATATATCTCCGTTTTTAGCTAAAATAGTGTTAAAAACAATTACAAAATACCAGGCTTCACTTAATTATTTATTTAGTTATCATTCCCACTTGTTCCCTTAATAACCGACATTATTATTTATTATATCTCCGTTTCTAGTTAAAATAGTGTTAAATAATTACTAAATACCAGGCTTCACTTAATTATTTATATTAGTTTATCATTCCCACTTTTTTCCTATGTTCTCTTAAAAATAATCAGTCCAATAATACCTTTCTTGTCTTTTGCATGTCTTCGCAGTGGCGTCACGCGTCATGACACCTTCGCGTGAGTAGATCGCGACTTGCCTTTCAAAATTAAAACGCTGATCAAATACAGTTACATAACTAAAAGATTTTCATCTCCTGGTCACATATAAAAACATCCATCATTTTCTTCACCCCAAGAGACATCCTGATGAAGGTTTCAATGTAACCGAAATGTTTTAAACATCGATTATTAAAATTCACCCAATTTCGGAATACTTGTTTTTTTCAAATTTTCTTTATATTGTCGGATTTAATTTCCATATTTACTCCCATATATATATATATATATATATAATACACAGACATATATATACACACACACACACATCCGCCCTGTCGGCTGGGGCGTTAGAATGCACTGACTGCACCTCTGCAGAGGGGTAAGACCCACCCACACACAATGGAGCCACCTGTTGGACCATGGGTAGCGACCCGTGATGCTTAAGATGGAGTCTTGGTGGATAAGCAGTCCATGACCTGCAAACACTCACTTAGAACCTTACTTAGGCTAGATGGGCAGTCAGAGAGGGCCCCCCCCCCCCGATCAATCGGCTGGTTAGGTCAACCCCTAGCACCTATATGATTGCCCAACCCTATGCTCTTATAGCATACCCCAACACTTTTATCATATGGGTGCCTAGAAGGCGGTGGCGCGGGTCTACATGTCCTGGGAATGACGTTAAAATCTATCTGAATGGTGAGGTTCCAGTTTTGAGAAATTGGGGAAATGTGGAACACCCCTTCATCACATTGTCCCTGGTCCACTCTGACCGGAGTGTACATACCTGTTAGGGTCCCATTTATGGGTTAAAATAGAAAAATGTATTTATAAAAAAAATTGTATTATCCATTAAGAAATGATTATTTCAAAGCTTGATCGGCAATTAAATGAACCACTGAGTTTGATATGCATAAAACAAAACAAACCACACACCACACACACAAACCAAACACACACAAATTTACAAATATAACAAAAAAAAATATACATTGGTGTAACCACAACTACCCTTTCTAGAAGACTTACCATGCACCTTACAGACAATAGCTCAATAGCCCAAACACCTAAATCACACTCATGTCCAACAATAAAATTCCGGAATACTTAATGATAACACTACCATTATAGAAACAATCATGTAACAACGATTAAAAATCTTTAGAAGCACCATTATAAGACACAAAAATCCAAAACTAAACAAATAAATCTTTGATAAATAGAACCAACATTCTAAAAATGCCTATAATTTACTATAAAATAAACTATAATAGCAAAAAAAAAAAAAAAAAAAAAAAAAAAAAAAATAATAATAATAATACTACTACTAACTACACACAACCTATATAAATGGTAAATGGAATATCCCATTGTTGTACGGTTAAAAATACCTGAAGATGGCCCACGATAGGGCAGAAAAGTACTTGGTCTATGACATATGGCAATACATCAGCCAAATTCTCGCCAGATATAAAACAATAATAATCCGGCAATATGAAAAAAAACAAAAAAGGATAAGACTTGCAGACAGAAAATAGGCTGCATTATTTAACATAT
Source organism: Doryteuthis pealeii (assembly GCA_023376005.1). Lineage (NCBI taxonomy): Eukaryota > Metazoa > Mollusca > Cephalopoda > Myopsida > Loliginidae > Doryteuthis > Doryteuthis pealeii. The sequence continues at coordinate 17,514 of JALAJA010000705.1, read as the reverse complement.
ATATATATATATAATGTTTGCATTGAAAATGTTTATGGGAGGGAAACACTTGATAATTATTTATAGTGCTATCTTAATAAGAACTCTTTCTTAGTTTGTGTTGAGGATTTTAGTCTTTTGTCATGGGAATATGACTGCTTATTTTCTAACCTAAACTGAATAAAAGAGGGTGGAGTGAATTTGTAAAAACGTAAGAAAAAGATGAATAGATTTGTGTTCATTTCATCAAGATCTATCATTTCTTTTTGTGTCCCTGGACAATAAGTACCAAGCCAGACTGACTCTTTGCATTCATTTCAGAAATAGCACCATCAGCAGAAAATTGCATTTTTATTTTATAAGCTGAACCTTGAAACATTAACTTTTTCTTTCCTTCTTTTCAAGCCTTGTCTCATTCTAATTATGGTCTATTCTACTCCCAAATGGAAACTCACCCACAATATATTGGATTGAGTTGATTGAAATATTCAAAAAAAGAAATACAACTGAAGACATCTGTCTAAAAAACCCTTCTGTTTTTTCCTTTTATTATTATATTATTATTATTATGCTTTGGTAATATATTTTTGCCATTGTGGCTAATATCAAGTTTCTACATTTTGGTCATCCATACTTAAGCTATCCCATAGGACAATCATACATTTTTATCACCATTATAGGAAAAGGTGATTGAATACCTACTTAAATTTGAACTGAGTCACAGGTAAAAGACACATGATATAAGTATATTTATGTAATTAACTAAAAAGTAAAATCTTTTATTTTCTAAAATCCAAATTACTTTTAGGAAATGTTTAATTATGGAAGAGGTCTGTTCATGCATGTATAGTAAGATCCTCTTTGATTACTTTTCATGGCTAAGGAAATGGATACTTCCACACACACAACAACGCACACACATGTATGGCCATTGTATATGTTTTAAGGGAATTTATTTATCAATGATTGTTCTTTTGTTAAACCTTTTCCTGTGCATGAATTTTTGAATATCATAATTGATGCAGTTAAAATTGGAAAAGCAAAACATTTTTTTGTTTACATAAAAGAAAGAAAAAAAAAACTTTTTGAAAGTTGTGGGGGAGAATCTTTTTTTTCTTTTTAAATTATAATCCTGTTTCTTTTTTCTTTTTTCTTTTTTTTTTTTTCTTCAAAATATCAGCTGAACTGTTAAATCATTTTCATGAGCCTTCCCAAACAAGAAAATTTAAGTATATTCAAACCTTTTGGTAAGGGCACATTTTGTGTTTTTTTTTTTTTTTTAAATTATTTGATTTTAAAATTTTTTATTTACAGTTAATTTTATCTGTTTTTTTTTGTTGTTGTTTTTTTTTAATTTAAATATTCAATGCATCCAAAAGTAGCTATTTACCCAACCCATTACCATGTGACATAAAGTTGCAAGTATGGGGCATCCAGCAAGGATTGAACTCCCTATTCTGTAGTAATGGCAATGCATCCATAAGTATGGTAGACTCAGTTTAGAAAGGTGACCATTTTCTGTTTCCCTTAAAAAGAATGAATTTGAGTTATTCTTTAATTCTTAAACTTTAAAAATATTTGACTCAATCCTACATGAAGTATTTTCTTTTCTTTTCAAAATGAAATCTTTCAACTTTTAATACTTTGAATTTAAATAATTTGCCAGATCCAGTACTACTTAATAATCTTTCTTTTTTTTTTTAACTTGGTTATATGTTAATAAAAAATCAATATTTTATCAAATAAATTTCAAAGGACTGATTTTATATGGCAAATGAGATCCATATGTGAGTGTTGAATTTACTATGTGTAAAGAAAATTTTGTAAAATAATTTAGAATAAAATAACGATTTGTGAAACATGATTGAATGCAGAATTGCAGGTTATTTTAACAAAGGTTGGTGAAGTAAAGTTTTTAAAAAAAGTATATGAAAGCATTTGAAGCTGAATAAGGAAAATAGTAGTATGAAATCAAACAATGGAAACTCATGATAAAGCAAGAAGATTGTAGCAGTATCTTTGGAAGAACTTAGTAATCAACAAAAAAGAAGGAAGAAAAGGGAGAAAACTGACAGGATGTCAAGAATAATCCAGAAATGAGAGATTTGATCTTTGGGAAAAATGATTGAAGAAAGAAATCTTAAGGAGGAGGGGGGTATCTAGGATTTTGGTAAAATGAGAAAGAAAATACGATAAAAATTTTTTGAGATCTGAATTTTTTCTTTAAACTCACTGAACATTCAATGATAAAATGTCATTGAAATATCAATAACTTGTGACCAAAAATAGGAAAAAATATTGAATATTATAAAAGAATTCTTTTGAAAGCTAGTTAAAGGAATTGATAAGATGACAAAAAATAAAAAAGAGAATGAACTTGAGCTTGGGGTGAAAAATGGAGAAAGAAGAGGAAGAGATAATATCAATTGGATATCATCTTAAGCTTTAAAAAATGGATATGTTGAGGTAGATTTTGAAATTTGGTAAATTTATTTATTTATGTTTTGGATTTGAATCTTACATCAAATGGATGGGCATATTTAAAATAATCATTCAGTGATTGTTTTGGAATTAAAACTAATGGTAAAAAGTTCCTGTTACTGTTTAGCCAATGAACGCTTGCATTTTCTTTATTTCTATAGAATCAGTTTTCTATGTCACTGCTGAAAGAATCTTACATGTGTGGAAGAAAATAAATTATTGATAGTGACCTGTCTAATGTGTTAGGGGATTATTTTGGCCAGAGATTTCATAATGGCAAGGTGAAACATTTTACCTATATTTCACATAGCATTTCATGAGATTATGTCAATAATCTTTCAAGTTAAATATCTAGTTCAATACAAACAGACTTAAGAAGGGTTATTTGATAGACTGTGAACATTATGTAATAGATGATAACATAAAACTATTTATAATATCAGTTTTTAATGAGCATAATTAACTCCATTGAACTGTTGGTGAATATGGTTGATCAAACTTTAAACAATTATTTACAAATACAATTGAATAAGATAAGAGTAAATTTATTATTAGGAAATTAGCTTTATCATTTGTCAGATGCAAAACATAAATAAATTCTATTAAATTATAAGTACTCAATTATTTTGGTTAAAAATATACAAGGCCATTTGAATAAAGAATTCATTGTATAAGGCAGATGAAATTACACAAAAAGGAACAATAGAGAAGTAACAAAGAAAAAATTGATTAAAAGTAACTAGCAAAAAGGATGTATCACTATAAAAAAAAATGTCAATTCTCAACTCCATCTCACTTTCAATCTGTTTGCAATGTCATGACTATTTACTCATGATTGATGAAATCCAGATGTTTTCACCAGAAATTCATACTAACCATTAGCCAATATCCAACCAGTACTACTCCTCTGCAAATCAGTACGATGACTGCCATGCAGATTCTTTCAGCTTCACTTATAGTGGCAGTGTCTCCTCTCTAAACATTCATTTGGATGAAGAGGACATACACTCTTGCATGAGAGTGCATATCACATCAAATGCATCCAACTCTGAACCTTTTTTCATGTCTACTTGCCTCTCCACTACAGGTACCTATCATTGATTGGGGGTAGGGGGTAAAAGAGGAAGTAAGATATTTTAATAAAATAATTCTGATATATATTTTAGCAAGATTATATGCATACAGGAATATTAGATACACAGCAAGATGTTTTAAACATGAAGAAAAATTATAATTTGTTTCTGGATTCTCATAGTACAGAGTACTTCTTATTCTTCCATCTAAAAATATCCTGTACTTTTTCCTTATTTACTCATGAATATCCAACATACAGATGGCATATGAAATACATGGATCTAACCTTAATCCATTCTGTCATTTATGAGGTCAAAAAACTTTTTTGTATTTAATGTCAAAATCTCGATCTCATTTCATTTTGCCCAGAAGTGGCATTATTTTGCCATCTTAAGATCTCCAAATTATAATTGACCTCAGTGGTCAATCCTAAATTATGTCTATTAAAACATGAGGTTAAGTCAATATCTTTGCAAAAGATTTGATCACTGGAAATTTCCATTTTGGAAGAGTGAAAAATGTTATGTTACCCCCCCCCAAAAAAAAAACAACAAAAAAACAAAACAAAAAACAAAAAAAACTAATGACTAAATAGCATCCTATTGATGTTTTTAAAGAGGCCAGAGTTAAATGTGTGTTTGGTGCTGTAGGCACTCTTGAAATTAGTACCATTTCTAGCACGAGTTATGTCCTCTTCATCAATTAAATGTTTGAAAAGGAGACTGCCACCATAGCAGTTGTCGTACTGATTTGTATAGAAGTGTTATTGGTCAGATATTGGTCAATAGTCAATGTAGGTTTGAAGCGAGACAGCTATATAACACTGAGATTTCCATGGTCATGGTAAAGTGCTTATCACTTGCTAACAGTGTGAGAGTTGGTTATTCATATTTAAGGATCGACATTACTGAAATTTCTTTGGTATTTTTACCACCTTATTTGTCACAGATACTATTTCTTTTTTTTAAATTTTCTTGATCACATTAATGAAGTGTGAGGTAGTGAAATGGTTCTTAGTACAAAAAATAGATTCAGAAAAATAAATTAAAATGTTTCTGTGACAAATTTCATTCACTTTAGATTATGTGTATGAAAATATGGTTTCATGCCTTTCTCAAGAAATATAATGTAAAATGAATAAAAACTGTTACATAAACAAGTGAAATTCACTTTGCTGAATTTTTTTTTGTATTTGATAAAAGCATGAACCATCTCTTCATACACATAATCTCATTGCCACATATTTGAATGAAGATCTTAACACTGGGATGTTGCAATGATTGGCAGGTGATTCTTCCTTTCAGCTGGGATGAATGTAACATAGTAATACATGATTCACATTGCTTGGAGAAAATGGAGACAAGAATTGGCAATTAATTTCTAGGCCATCTGAGATGCTATGAAGGATAAAACATGATATTTCAATACTTTCTTCAGGTAATTGAACCAATCAAAACACTTAGGCCAACTACTTCTGCACTTGATTTTCAAATAAAATGGTTTTCAAGTGTATGCATACAAGTACCAGCCAAATGGAAGTAATCATATGTAAATATCTGTCAGGTTTGTTGGAAATTATTGAGCTGCTACCTTTTAAACTGTTTCCAGTATAAACTCTCATCTTTTTATATATATATATATATATATATATATATATATAATGAAAATTGGTTAAGTGTTTGAAGAATACTTTTAAAACCACAGTAAAAGATATCTGAAGAGACAGCGATTTAAATGCTGTGAGTATATTAATTGTGATAGCATTCAGATTCTTGTTTAAGGGATTCTGATTTTCTCTGGCTTCATCTTAACATGGCAGAAATCAATAAACACATCTTAAAATTATTCATTAAAAAAGTGGAGATAACTGTATATAAATTCACCTGCTGGTTTTAAATCTGAATAGCTATTGCTTATTTATTTTTTTGGTAGTAAGTAGAAGGTGTTGTATATGTACATGGTAGATATTTTTTTTTAAATGGAGGAAATGAGGAAAAAGAAATAAGAGCATAGAGAATTGATAAAGTTTTTTTTCTCCTCGCCAATCTTAAAAAATGTACATATATCTGTATCTTATGAGTTATGACTTTTTGGATTGGGATTTCAGTATGTTGGCTAAATAAATTAAAATTTGTACTTATATATATATATATAGTGTGTGTGTGTGTAACAGAAGTGTCCACAGGAGATGGGATGATTTCCCATCTCTATGTTGTGGAATCTTCTGGAAGTGTAGAAATAGAATGTTGTGTTATGCTAAACTTGGTAAATAAAACTATACTCAGTGGTGATTGGAATATTAGTTTTGTGGGGTGTGCATGTATACGTGTGTGTGTGTGTGTGTGTGTGTGTATATATATATATATATATATATATATATATACACACATACACACACAGACACAGAAAAAAGATCAGAAACAAAATTTATTACATCGATGTAATGAAATCTATTGAAACACAAATTTTGTTACAGAAACTGTTGTATGTGTATCAATATATGAATAGATATTCTTGTATGTATTGCAACGTTTATTAAGATAAAAAAATACATTACAATCATTTCAATAAAATATATATATTACTAAGTCACACTGTTAGTGTCAGGGTTTGTATGGTGCTGCCATACAGTAGCACTGATATGGCTACTGCTTGGAAGAATTCTTACTTATTAGTGAGTTCAGATTTCCATATGATGGATTACCTGTCCATAGGTGCCGTGCCTTTCCTATGCGTGCATTGAAATTGCTCTCAGTTGAAAATTTTCTGTTAAAAATGATAGATAAAAAAAATAATTCTTTTGCTAGCAAATCTAAGTTAACCTATCCATACACACCTTAATTATAGACACTTTCCCACCTACTAAACTTTGTAAATTAAACTGTAAATACTCAATGGTGAAAGGAATTTTGTATGTATGTATCTGTGTAGCATAGAGCATCCGTCTAGGAATTGCAAGGTTCCAAGTTTGATACTGGTCGCGGCAATTCAGCACATGAGTAACAAAGCTTGGGTAATCTGGTCTATGTGCTCTTTCAACTTTGAATATAATTTTTATGATGTGAGTAGATTTTTTTATGCATCAAAGTAACATCTTTTCTACCTGCTAAGCTGAATGTGGTTTGTTGGAATTTCAAACTGGTTTATATATTTCTTATTTAATTGTTTGGCCATATTAAAAGCAGCTTTGATCTATTAAATCAAATAATCATAATAATTTCCCAGGAATGAATATACACATCTCTATTCAGCCATTGTGAAAATCTTTTCTTATACAAAATCCTTTTTGCATCATGAGTAATGATTTAATATAGAAACAGACTAATTTCAAATCATTTAAACATTATAAACATATCGGAATATTTGTTCTTCCTTTCTGATTTAATGGAAATGAAAACACCTTATCAAGTTCTTTCTCATCTGTCACTATGAGATGATTTAAAATATTTCCAATTGATACATTTTTGAATTCTGTGAATTTATAGATTGAAATGTTTTGATCATTTTCAAATGTTACCTTTAAATCTTTATTCATTGGTTCACTCTTTCCTGATATTTCTATTATTATACTAAAGCTGAGATTTTCACCTTTCAATCTCTAAAGACTTTTTTCCTGGGGAGCTTAATGACATGAGACTTAGACTAAATTATTCCTTAGTTTTAGAATTACTAAATTTTTGAAAAATTCCACTTTAATTGGTTCTAATTAGTCTTAATTTGCAATTAAGTCAAAAACTGACCCGTCTCTGTCTTTACATTCTGCATCTCTCTTCTCCTCTCTATATGCCAGTGAAGGGGAAATGGGATAGTGATTAAAAGAGACACTCTTAACAGCAGCATGCAATAAAATTCTAATGTCCATTTCAATTTAAAGTAGGTCAAACTAGATTTACCCAATTTTTTGAAAAATCCATTGTTTTTTTTTTAATAGAATTCTGACCCCCACGTTTGAAAAAAAATTACCAAAAATCAGGGAATTATCCAATTTTAATGAAATTTTCAGTGTTGATTTAGCAATGAATTAATTTTATAATGCATCAGTTATTTTATTTCAAAACTTTCTGATTTTTTTTCAGGTCACTTAACTTTGACCTCCCTGTTTATGGGGTACAAACTATTGGTGTGGTGTGATTGATACTATTTTCTGCATAAATAAAAAGACCAAAGACAGAAGGTGTGAATAGAAGAAAAAAGTTTTTAAAATGAAAATAAAAACTAAAAACTAATTTTTGGAGTATTATTTGGGTAATCTTTGCGGAGTTCCGTTCTGTATACAGGGTGACCCAGAAAAAACAGAACCCACAAATTTTGTAATAAAACTTAAATTTAACTAGGGGGGTTTAGGGTTGGGGTTGGGTTTTCGGGAAAAAAAACCCTAAGTTAGTTGTTTTTTTTTTTTTTGTTTTTTTTTTTTTTTCAAGTGATACCGCTTCGGCTACGGACTTCAATCGTAGCTAGTGTTGTTTTTTCAGTAGTCAGCGGCTAGCAGTTTTGTAGGCAGGAGACCAGGACGGAACTCCGCAAAGATTACCATCATTTGTATTATTCAGACTATTGTCCTCATCTTCATTGTTATATGTACAACGTTTCAGCTGATGTGCCCTCCGGCCTTCTTCAGGTATTTCTTGTCGGACTCGGGAACCTTCTTGTAATCGGGAGCCATCACAGAACTTTGAACTTAACCCTTTATTCAGTCCATGGGGGTATCCTGTTCTTATTTCACTAACCATAGCTAGGGTACAGGTGTTAATCTGTGTTAATTATTATTCTATGTTACTGCTGCCCCTGACCAGGATTGAACCTGCAGTCTAGAGATAACTGTCATTTAGAACTGTCTTAACCTAACTCCTTTGTCTATAAGGCTATGTGTCCAATTGGACAGTCCAGTGTGAATTTTTTTCAATCGCAAAAGTTACAATTTATTTTGTAAAAACGGATTTTAAGTAGTGTCTTAGCAGGCATCTTGATCGAAATTGACTGAAAAAATCGTTTTAAATGTATCAAAAATAAATTACATGTGTAATATTATTTTGCTTTTTTACTGATGCTCATTATGTTATTAATTTTCGACTTAGACAAAAAATTGACCTTAAATAATCAATTTAATAAATTTTAATTCGTTTTTAAAATGAAAAGCAGACGATATTTTGGTAGATCCTACTCTTTTTACTAATCCCAATCATCTAGTGAGAGCTTAATGGGTGACCCAATGGATCACGTTTTGTCTAGTATATATATAATTAGGCTTTTGGGCCTCTGTTGTGTGGCTTCAGCCATTAGACTGGTAAAATATTAATATCAGGGTGATCCCAGGGGGCTATTCTCCAGGCAACACCTGTCCCTCATCTAAAAGAGGCAGGGTTGGGTTTATTGCCCAGTGCCTGAGGCGTCTTAAAAGAGGAATGTCTCGGGGATTCACACAATTTTTAAACACTAGCAATGCATGAGCTTCAGTTAACTATAATGATCCTTGTGTTCGATTGACATGGTGAGATGTCAGTAAATACTTATATATATATATTCTAACAGCCTCTTATGTGTACCTATTGGGCTGATTTGACTGCCTTTATACTTGCTCTTCCTTGGACTATATACCCTTAACTGACCTTGTCATTGAATCCTGGGACTGACTGGGCAAATGTTCTGGCTAGTTTTTATGCATCCTGTCAATATCAGTTTCATTTTCAACAACCAAATTTTAATTCATTAGTTTTAAGAGGCCAGTAATTAAAGTTTGTATATTAATGAACACAAATATGTTAAAATGTTAAGATGAATTTTTAAGAATTGTTTCATGTTTACAGTTTTGTTTATGAAATTGGTATATAATCCTGTAAATGAGTTATGGTTTATTTGGACTCCCCCTTGTTGTTGTTAGTATATTTAAGACAATTCTTAAGGTGTAGAATATATAAGGAAAAATAAGTTTCTCTTCTATAGAATGTAATGAGCAAAAAGGAATGTTCATTAATTTACCGAATGAGTTGGCTCATTCTCAGTAGCATAAACCACACAGTTGATATCATTGACAGCAACCTGTAACATAGTTAATCCTAATATACCTGACAGTGTGGAAGAATTATGAGAGATAAGAAGTATTGTTTCTAATGAAGGAAATAGGAATGGCAGAAATAGCACAGAATATGTAATAGGAATGACTGAAGAACATCAAAAGATCTTGTTATCAGGGTGGTTCCTCATGGGAGAGGGATTTGACAAATATTTCATTTAGAACTCAACTGTCTCTTTAAAGTCAGACTTGAGACCCATAAGAAAGCCATATTCAAAGGAATAGTTAAAACAGTCTGGTATGATAGATCATACCTGAGGAAAGAAAGGTTCATATTATTCTCTCTCAAATGATTTATAAATAATTGATTGGTGACATTACTGGAGAGTGAGTTGGAAAGAGTAACATACATTATCCTGTTAGATGTATGAATCGGGCCAGTGCATATTTCAGTGCATTTCTTTGCTGAGTAGGAAGGGATAGAGGACCGTCATTGAGTATAATAGGGAAGCATTTATGTTATATGGTTTCTGAAAATTGTATAACCTTTTGGAGTTGGTCAGTATATTAACTGCTATTACTTTCTTTTCACCTGATTTTCAGTAGTTCAAACAATGGACTTCTTTATCTTATTCTAGTTTTATTTTTATAAGTAACTAGATAACCCAGTCCATTGAATCACCTTTTGAAAGAAAAATAGTCTATTCTAATGTGAACAAAATAAACATTAAGCTTTTTTGAATAATATTGCTAGGGCTTTCCTTTGGAAAAAGAAAGAAAGAATATATCAGTTTATCAAAGAAAAAATGCACATGACTAGAAGAATATTGGGTTAATTTAAAAAAAAATTTACATTTCCATCTTTATTTATATCATACTTTTATTATTTCTTCTTTTCCATCTGTCATTATGTTTATTTCATACTTTCATTTTTGTTTTTTCCATTTGTCTCAAAGTTCCTATTCATTCTGTCCTCTCCTTTCTTTCAGTATTTTTCCTTATTTTTCTTTCGTATCCGGTTCTAGATTTATCTAACATATTCATATTTGCAAATAAATAAACGGTAATAGTTATCTCCCATGAGAAATGGGTTTGTTAGAATAATTTATGAAATAGATAATAGGGTTGAGCATGAATACATACCCCACACAATTTGTGTTTTTTAAAAATCATTATCCTTAAGTTAGTGCATTTGAGGAGTTTTTGAGATTGTGTGTGTGTGTGTGTGTATATATATATATATATATATATATATATATATATATATATAATATCTATTGTTGGCATCCTTCCATCTGCTAGAGACGATGCTGTAGTGTCCCCTTTCTTTTTTTCTCTTTTTTTTTTTTAACTGCATCTGCACGAGTGGCTGAACAGGCCAATTTTTGAATGGCAATCTCTGGTGCAGTGACTGCAAACAAAAGTGATGCTTGCTGGAGTTGCTGTTGTCTCTCCTTCGTTCTGGCTCCCTTTTCTCTGGCAGCTTCTTTCCTCTCTTTTTCACTCCTTTTCGTTCCTTGTTTGACAAGGAGGTGCCAGGTCACTCAGTGTTCTGTACCAACCTCCCATGTGTTGGTGTTGATATGGCATGTCTTCATATCCTTCTTGCAGACGTCTTTAAAACATCGGCATGGTCTCCCTACCGGTCGGGAGCCTTCTACTAATTTGCCATACAGTAAGTCTTTGGGGATGCAGCCTTTGTCCATCCTCCTGACATAGTCAAACCAGCACAGGTGCCTCTCGCAGATGATGGCGAGCATGCTGTCCATATTTGCTTGGTCCAGTACGTATGTCAAGTATCTATGTATGTATGTATGTATGTATGTATGTATGTATATATATATATATATATATATATATATATATATATATATGAAATAGTTTCTGCAGGATATTGTCTACAGATGCAGACTACGCTGATGATCTAGCACTTATTGCAAACACACCTGCTTAAGCTGAATCTACTGCATAGCCTGGAGAAGGCAGCAAGAGGCATTGACCTCTATGTGAACTCAGATAAAACAGAAGCCCTGTTAGCTGGTGTTGCAGAATATATTGACTGCACCTCTGCAGAGGAGTAAGACTCCCTACCCCCACAGTTGGGTAACCTGTTGGCAGTGGTTGGTGACCCATGATGCTTAAGGACAGAATCTTGATGGCCGAGCAGTCCACATCAGGCAACACTTCATTTAGGCCATTACTTTGGCTATACAGGTGATCAAAGAGGCCCTACTGATCAATCGGATGGCCACACATCAAGCCCTAGCATAAAATAACCCTAGGGTTGACATGCTGTAAAATCCAACCAACCAAATAGTTTAAAACATGAACTGTTTTATCTATATGGAGCCATGTCCACATTAAATGGCAAGACCAGATCTAAAAATAGTAGACCAGTTCACATACCTAAGTAGCAATATCTAATCTACAGAAAGTGATGTCAATGTATGCATAAGGAAGGCATGGACTGCTATTGAGAAATTATTGATTACATGGAAATCTGATCTCTCTGATAGGGAAAACAGGAATTCTTCCAAGCTGTAGCTGTATCAGTACTACTGTATGGCTGCACTACTTGGACTCTAACAAAATGCTTGGAGAAAAAGCTACATGGAAACTATATAAGGTTGCTGCATTCTGTATTGAACACATCCTCAAAGCAGCACTCCACAAAAAGAAGCTATACGGCCACTTACCTCCTATCACACAAACCATCCAAGTAAGACAAACAAGACATGCTGGACAAGTAAGGACAAACTCATGTGACATTCTTGTGACAACACCTACACATGGACGCACCAACAAGAACTTACATACAACAGTTCTGTGCAGACTGTAGATGCTGTACTGAGGACTTGCCAGAAATGATGACTGATAGGGACAGGTGGTGAGAGGGTCATGGAAACCATGCAGTCAGCATGATTTAATGCTAATGATAAATGAGTTACCTTTTCAGTTAATTTGAGGTTACAGACAAGCAAACAGAATTAAAGGTTTAGGATTATATGGATAGTCAAACATTTTTGTTGTTACAGTCTTGGTCCCTTAGAGACATATAGAGACTAGATAAATGTGTTATGCTGTTGTCTCTCATGTTAGAGATAATTGACTTAAGAAAAGTCTGCATAATTTGCTTCAGTTGATATTTTGGGAATTTACTAAGATTTGCTTAGTCTGGCAGTCTAAGATTGATTACGATATCAACTCTTCTTAAATGTTTAGGTGATATTTTTTATTGAATTTTAGAAATTTGATTTTTTTTTCTAAAATTCTTTTTTCAATTTTATAGATTGTAAAAGTCAATAATTGAAAAAGAATTTTCTGTATATCTTACATCAACAAATCTCTGAAAGATAAATGAAGAATTATCATATAATCATGTAATCCTTGCATATTTTCAGTTCATTATAAATGAAATATCATGACAGGACACAGTCATGGTATGGAACGTATCTGACTCTAAATAATGGATAACAGATGGTAACACACTGGCTATGATATAAGGAAGTAAATTCTACGAAAAAATCTATAAAGATTGATTTTTGATAGGAAAGAGATATATGAAGTAGTGGCTTATTTGATTATAAGTCTGAATAATTTGTCTGAAAAATTTCTAAATGGTTGGAAAGCATTATTAGAATAGATGTAGACACAAGAGCTGAACAAGTTTGGTATTGATCAGATCAGGAACCAGAGGGGTGGGTGGGGGTTTGCTGTTCTTAAAAGCAGTCAAGCATTGTGGGTTAAGGATTTCTAATTTGATATTAGGGGTGAGTTGAAAGGTGTAGATGTCAAATAAGGAATTCATTAAGTGTTCCAATCAAAAGGCAATAAAATAATCTGGGATTTCAGCCAGAAATTGTGTGCTATGACTTTGGCCAGTTCTTTTTTTTTCTTTCTTTCTCTTGTACACCAAGGTTACTTTTGTGGGGTTATCACCCTTATCTACCAAATAATTTTTGTTAATGAACACAAGATGGCATTGCCAACACAATATAAAAGAAGAGAGCCTGAAAGTTTCTTCACAAAATGGCCTAGGTACAGGGACCTGTTCTAGTGCTCCTCTGAGGGATGTTTTTGTCCACTTTGGTTCACGTTAAATTTGACACCATAGAATAGTACATAGCATACAATGACTTACTCATACATAGACATATTTAATTCCATACAGCAAACAACCAAGGAACACTTCTCAGAAATGTAAGTGTCTCACAAACTTTTATTTTTATTAGAAATTATGTATGATAAGGATATTTCTATATATCATCCTTTATTAAATCTCTTTTGTGGCTCATTCCATTTTGTATTTTTTTAATCGTTTGCTCAGGCAATAAAATATTTTGTTATTAATTATATGTGATTATTCTTATATTTATTTTGGAGTGCAAGCAGCATTTCTTCAACTAAAGATTCCTCTAAACTTTCTTCATATACTTCCAAAATTTCTAATGCTCAATACACTAGATATTTGTTACTATAACTATTAGTAGCATAACTGTTCAAAGTTGAAACTTCGATATGTTCCTTTTTATGTGGCATTAATCTGTGTATTTATAACATAAAATATTTATAAAGGAACAATTTTTTTCTTGTCATGGTAGATTTAGAAACTAGTTCATTTATTTTCTTTTGGATGATGAAAAGAGTAGATATTGATATTAAGAATTAAAGGTGTACACTTTTATCCTTCTAAAATCTGGCATTTTGAATATTTTGAATACTCTTCCTCCTTTTTCCATTTTTTCCCTCACTCTATAATTATTCATTTAATCTTTGTGTGTGTATTGAATATATATATATATATATATATATATATATATATATTATATATATATTATATATATAAAGCAGAATCATAAACCTTTCACAGATTGACGTTTACCAAACAGATTTGTAAATATCTTTAAAAATTAAATCATTTGTGTTTTAAAAGTAAAGTTGTAAATAAAAGTTTGCAATACAAAAGAGACTACTTTTCCTATTGACTGTTCCATAAATTTTAGTTCTGTCCAGTCACCCTATAATTATTGACTAATCAAATGTTAGGATATTGGAGGGAAAGAAATAAGGAGAGGTAGCAGTTCTGCCTAGCTGTAGGCAACAAGAGAAATTGGTGCAGTACTAATTATTTGAAAAGGTCTCGGCTGGAAGCCATAATGGTGCCCAAGGTGAAAATAAATCTGCAACAGGAAAATAATTATCATCTCTTGAAATAAAGTGCACTGTTAGTTTATTGTGAGAAAGTAATTTACATCATAACCTAGTTAGTTACGTTGATTTTATAAGTATGTCTCTTGAATCAAGACAAAGTTTCTCTAACACACACACACACACACACAACACAAGGGTCATTCAATAAATGAGGGATTTTTTCCCATGAATGTAAACTCTGCTTTGTTTGGTATTGGTTTATAGAAAAAGTTATTTTAATCATAGAAATATCTTTCTTTTGTGGCTATTTAAAGAGGTGCCAAATGAAACAGTGCACCAGGTTTTAACAGAGGTCTGCATCAAATTTTTGGTGGGTGAGAAGTATGAAATTTACTGAAGGATGTGTGATTTGCATGGGAGAATGTTTTAGTCAAAATGTTTACTGGTGGGCTAAATAGGAGTTTGTAACTATGAGCCAGAATTGAAAAGACAATCTATGGAGTGGAAAACACACTGAATCTCTGGTAAAGAAAAAGTTCTGGCACAATGGTCAGTAAAGAATGTCATATTGGTAGTGTTCTGGGACATGAAAGAACCCATCACTATTAATTTCCTTGAAAAAGGTACAACTATAAACAGTGCTTTCTATTGTCAACTCATGAAGCAAAAATTACCTCTTGTATATTTTCTAATTAACAAAATATGAAAGAAAACATGGCTCTATGTAGACAATCTATTGTTGATAAAATAGAATGAAGACACATTATTTGATGTTCTTATATATATATATATATATATATATATATATATATATATATAATGTGGAGCAAAATGAAAATAATCTCCTCTTAAATTATTTTCAATAAGTATAGTAATCAAATTGTCTTTCAGGCAATTTTGTAGGTGGTAATCAACTCAAAATTAAAATTAAATGTTACAATGCATATATTCTTAATGTATAAAGTTGAATCATAGATTTTGCAAAAGACTTTACATTGTCACCTATAGCCACCAAACTCTCCTGTTATCAATCCCTCTGTATTCTTAAGAGAACCTTTACAGAATACCCATGGTTTAACTTTATGACTGTTATATCCTGGTACCAGGTAACAAAAATACCTTTAGATGCCTTGATCAGATAAGAGCTGCTTTGTGTCACATGAAGGATAAGCATTATTAGGCAGGTGTTCATAATGCTTTTGGCTGATCAGTGTGTGTGTGTGTGTGTGTATATAATATATATATATATATATATATATATGTGCTTACATGTTCATTTTATATGCATATCCATAAATCCTTTCCAGTTGACTTGTTTGACCTAAAGATTACTGTATAGCAAAAGGTCGGACTTCAGTTACACCTTTATATAAACAAGAAACGCTTCTATTTGAGCTCTTCCCCAATTCCAATGTTATCATGGCCAAAGTTTCTCAGCTTATTTATTCCAAATCAGATAATGACTTGAGAAGCTTCACTTTCAAGATATATTATTGGGCAAAAATTGTTGGCAGTGCCTGCATATCATTGTGCAGTCAAACACTCAGTGTGAATGTAAATAAATATTAAATCTCTGTGCCATTTGCAGCAATCTGGCAGCTGCTTGGCAATCCAATAGCCACGGTAAATTCAGATATATTGGGCCACAGGTGGTGTCAGACTGAGGTCAGTTCTATAATGATATCTTGTGTCGGAGGTGATGAAGGCACCAAACACAGGCCATTTTACAGAATGGCATATTCAATTCCAAATGCAAAAGCAAAGATGGCATTTAACTCTATAATCTCAATCTCATTATCACTCACTTACGGCCAATCCGATTTCGCCATTACCCATTTCATAAGTGTGGATCACTGACAAACATATTAACAAACAATCTATATTGGATTTTGGATAGTTTTTCTTGGGATAAATAAGAATTTATTTTTTTCATTGATAAAGTCTAACCATTTACTATTATGGATGGTTTTGTTACTTAGTCATGTTAAGGATTGTATTAATTAAAGTAAGCACATGAATTGTGTTTGATATTTAAAAAAAATGGACTGTTTTTTGTTTTTGTTTTTTTTTACTTTGTGTTTTTCTTATTAAAGCTTAGCTTTCTTCCTCAGATTGGATTTCTGTATAATCTTTAATCTTGTCATTTTTTTGTAGTTTTCTTTGCAATTTCTGCATCTTTTGTTGCTATGATTTTCATCAGATCTTCACACTCATTGCCTTCTATGGTGGTCATATTCATGTGCATCTGTCATTTTTTTGAATTGATGTACATCAAGATAATAAAATGTATATGAAAATATTAAATAAAATTATTTTAAATATGGGCACATGACTATATAATGGACATACAGTGATTATCCAGCTACCTATGGCTTGATTAAATAGCTTATCTACTTGGTTTTCTTTTCTTCTTTTTTTTACTTTTAACTTTATATGAATCTTTTAATCAATGTTTATATATTAATTATTTAAAGTTTACAAAACAGTAATACATTGTCTTAATCATACTGATCCATTTTTAATTCATTTTACTTGGTGAGATCATCGATGGTTGGCATTCACTAGTAATTTCAGCCTTGAAAACTATTATTCTATCCAGTGGAACTCTTGCAGAGGCCTGTCTCTTTAGTATTTATTTTCCCTCAAGATGGTAATAATCCAAATCCTTTCCCTTTCTTGGACCACTTTGTAGGTCTGTTCATTACCGATGCGACGCCTGCTGGGATGGTCAAATATCTCCTGGGCCACTGCTGCCAAATTGAATTGTGGAGACGTCTGCTTGTGAAAGCATCATCAGACATGTTGTAACCATACTGCCA
>JALAJA010000704.1:0-26225 GCA_023376005.1 Doryteuthis pealeii | reverse complement strand
TTTTTGTCTAAGTCGAAAAGTATAACAAATGAGCATTAGTAAATAAATGCAAAATAAATATGTAATTTATTTTTTTAATATATTAAAGCTATCTTATTGAAAATGAATTTTTTAATTTAAAAAACGGACTTATCTAGATTAGCAAAAAAACAATTTGCGAAAGAATAAAGGGTTGCGACTTCCCATGTAATTTTTTTTTTTTTAGAAGAAACCTATTTTGGATTACTATCTTTAATTGATACAAATACAATTTTAATAGATGGGGACTTACAAGGGATTCAATTTGTCATGAAAATATATTGTAAAATTTCTCCGTCCGGTGCTATTTTTGGTATAGGTCACTTATATCGAACCAATGGCGCTACATCATCAACACCTTTCGCTGCTGAGAGAACTATCCTTTGTCAGCCAACCTTTGGGTCTCCAGCTTATCACAGCACAACCATACATTTTTCCTAAAGATAATCAAAGAAATTTTTATTAAAATTCAAATAATTTTTAAAAGATAATAATAAAAAATAGCATTGTTCACCATAGGTTCCCAAAGGCCGGAAATATAAATAGACTTGGGATTTCGATAAACACATTTAGGGGGTATTAAAAGACATATGAATCCCTCTTTAGTACCTCCAAAATAAGTCTACCACCCAATTGTTAAAAAAATCGTTCTTCGCCTGCTTTAATCTATAGTAAATGGTGCGACCAATGTCGAGAACGTCTGTCCATGCCGAAAATGTAATTGTTTCCTTCAATAATCACCAATAAAATGATATAGATGTTACACTTATCTTCCTCATCCAGATAGACCAAGTTTCAACAAAATTTCCTTATTTTTTATTACACTGATAGTACATTTAGTCCGAGAATTGTAGCAACTAGAAGACATTATTTTATTTTATAAATGAAGAAAATCACTGAAATTAATTACAACACCTGTATACCCATGTTCTAAGCTTAGTTTAGTATGACACAAAGCCAAAGTATGTCACTCAGTGAGAAATGGACTCACTATAATAACTTTTTATTACTAACCTTTACACTAGCTAACATATTTTGGTTAATAACTGCGACATTTTCTCGAGGATATTCAAGAACACCGAAAATACCTTTTTTAAATACTTGCTAACCTTGATTTATTTTTCTATCATTCAGTCTTCTTCTTTATCTTATAAATTACATACAGATATATTGCGATATCCGGTTAGGTTGTAAACAAGCCTATTAGCATTAAATTTCTTAACGTTCTTTAATTTATTTTCTTTTACATATTTAGTAAATCTCACTGTTAGAATCTCCGTTATTTTTACTCTTACTTTACTGCTGGTTAACGACAACGTTGCACAAGAATCTTAACGAATAAATCTGAGAGATTAACAAAATCAATAGTAAAATACAAAGTAAGAATAAATAAATATATTTTATCGGGAAAAAATAAACACGTACCTAAGCTGTCGAACGTGCTAACTTCGCAGCTCTTAACCTCCGGAATGACATTTTTCTCCTTCGGAAAAAACGGAAGAATTAAAAAATGTAACAGGATGTAAATCTGAATTGCATTGTGTTTCACCGCTCTTTTTGCAACTTGCGTCCACCAGTTGCATCAACATTTTAAGTCATCGATTTCTGGTAGGCCTAAGCCGATCTTTTCTATTTACTTTTTACAAGCTTATATTTTTTGTCAATGTCAAGTGTTTTTGTGGAAATCTTTTAAGAATTACATACATAAGGCTATCAGCAAAAGATGTAAAATATCCTTCAAAACAAAAATAAAATTATCATCCTTAAAATAAAATTAAAAAACTATGGCCCCAGTTGCAAAAGGTTGAAAACATCATTGTTTTATTATTTATTGAGGGGGGGGGGCACACTTCTTCAGATAAGCGTGCATGGTGAGGGCAAAACATTGAGAAGAGCTGAACAGTCCCTAACATTGAATCTAATAACGGTGACGATAATTCTAACAAAGTAAATGTAGGTATTGAACAATGAATTTAAAAGATGACTGGTGCCTCGGTCTCCACTACGAATCTATAATACTCTATTACATGTCAATTTGTAGAAATAGTATTCATCATAGAAAATATATGAAACCCGCCCCCTCCGGCGTCCCCTAACAGGCTCTTTCCCGGTCGAAGGGTCCAGGTGTACGTGCCTCCCAATATTTTGGTCGTGGGTTACAGAATGTGCACACTAGGTACCACAATTTCTCGTGATTTACCCCCCCCCCCTCATTTAACAACAATGAAACTTGCCATAAAGTTAATATTATTTTCAAATTTTGAACATTAAAAAAAAAAAAAAAGATGATTTAAAAAAAAAATTCAGCTAACGAAATAATGAAATTATAAACGTTTTATAAAAATAAATGTTTAACATTTTTGCACCGTTTAGTCAATTGAAATTTAAACGTAAGCCAAAAAAGTTTAATGACTAGAGGCTTTTTTTTAATTCATGAAAAAATAATTATGTCCGATTTTCAGCGAAAATTCCCCATAAATTACTTACCTTTTATGAAAATTTGTCTGAAATGTTTTTTCCTAAATATATTAGGGGAATATTTTTTTTACGAGTTTAGTCCCACATTTTATTTTAATGAAATATAAAATGGACCGACAAAAAAACAATTTTAAATTTTTTTTTTCTACTAAAGATAAAAGTCTGAATAACTCTTAGAGATTTTGTTATCGGTTTGCTTTTTTTTGTTTTTTAGTATATCAGAATTCTGCTAAAAAATATCAATAAAGAATAACGCTGTTGTAAAAACTGACTGTTTACTTAATTTTTCAAATAACAGTGAGTAATTTCCCCCATCGATAAATGTGTCTTTGAATTAACTGTTTTAATGGGTTTGTTTTTCCGGGTATTTCTTTTAAGGGAGTTTTTTTTAAGTTAAAAATAATTTACGTTTCTTAACTTTCAATATGGTCTTAAACTGATCAGGACGTATTTGGTGGTACGTAGTCAATAGCATTTTTAATTTAATAAATCAGTTAAAAATAGTAAACATTTCTGACTAGGGGATGTACAAGTTTGTTTTCATTTTTATATATAGAATATTCCTTGGAAGAATAAAAAATGTTACAGTATTCAGAACTAATTTGAGCATGTTAAAGTCGTTGTTGTCTACGACAATGTTATTGGTAAATATCTCCGAACGTTTTCTAAATATGGTAATCCAAACGTAATATGGTGTGCCAAAAATACGTAAAATCTGTATTTTACAAAAATGAAATTACCACCCCTTCAGATGAAAAAAACAAAAATTCAGGGAATTATCCAATTTTAATGAAATTTCCAGTCCCTTGATTTATCAATGAAATGAATTTTTATAATGCATCAGTTATTTTATTCCAAAACTTTTGTTCGGTCATTTAACTTTGCACCCTTATTTTTTGGGCTGCGCAAATATGGGCGGGGGCTATATAAACTTGAAAAACTAATTAGTATAGAAAAAAAGACAAAAGAGCGAAGGTGTGAATAGAAGAAAAGAAATTAAGGAGTTATCCCCTGGTAGAAAATAAGTACCGAAATCGAAAGTTAAATGTAAAAAAAAAGAAAGAAAAAGATTTTTACATTTTTTAGCGATTTCTTTACTCTGTTGTTTTTGGTATACTAATTAGCTTTATCAGTGAAAAAATTATACATCGATATTTTGTTCCTGTTTAAATGGGCGGGGGCCTCACTTTTTCTATTGAGTTTCTCTCCAAAGATTATTAGATAACAATATAAAGTAACTCTTCTTAAAATAATATTTGTTTTTAAGAAATCTAAAAAGATGAAATTTGAAACTTAAAATCAGGTGTTTCATATTTTAAATGAATTTTATCTATTAATTAGGTTATATAAATAATTTCTGCATGTAGGGGCAGCAAAATGGGTAATATTTATTTTTTTAAATTTCGATTTATTTCATTGAAATCAGTTTGATTGAAACGTTTAGTATTTTTATTTTTTTTTAATAGAATCGTTCATTAATAATTCAAACACAGAAAATTTGTTAAAATTAAAATCCTAATTTTGATAATCGTTTTTCATCCACGACGCCTTCCATATGTGAAGAAGATCACGTGACATTTTCTTCTTGGGCACATCATTTTGTATGTTACTCTTGAAGACTTCCATTTTTCTGACTGGACAGATCAGGAGCCAGAAGATGGAAATGTTCAACTACTATATCGCTATTCTTTGCACTCACTGCTCAAGATTCTAGTTAACTTTCATCGCCTGTCATTCAATTTTGATCCCCCACCCACGGTTTCAAACACGTCAAATCATCCACACTACCTATCAAAATAATAGATAATACCATTCGTCATCCTAATCTAAATGCAATATGCCAACCTAATTTTTTTGCTTTTTTTTTTATTAACAGAATTTGTTATCACACCCGGAGGAAGGCAGAAAGAATGTTTAAACCGATGTTTTGGGAGCAACAGAAACAAGGATTCAAGGTGTCTGATATATTTAAATCACTGATTTGTCATAATTTATTTTTATAACCATCAAAAGTAGCACATCATAAAGCCAAGATTTTTTTTATTAGATCAATATGGCAAATTCCATTCCAATTTGCAAAATGATTACCTTTGCAGGAGTCTTTATTTATGCTGAGGATAATTTTTTAAATCATTCAAATTCTCAATGAGATAACTAATGAAATTTAATTAAAATCCTTCACTCTTTGCTAAATAAAACATGGACAGCTGTTGCAAAAGAACCAATAGGTTCATGGTCTACAAAGCTAATAGTAAACACAACTAGCTTTATATCACCAAGTGTTTGTTTAGTTAATACTAGTTCTAGTATCATTGAAAAATCAAATCGAACACTACTTGAATGACAAATAAAGTTTTTAACTGCTATGAAGTTAAGATTACTGTTGGATAATAAAAGATCTAAGAAGACTGATCAAGATGTGACAATAATTAACAGATCCAGTTTCCATCATGAACAGCCACATTTTGCGAAGGTTGTTTATTTCATGTTAACAAACGTCTTTGAAATAAGAAATCATTTATTTGCTTTGGACTGATTAGCTGATATCTCTCTGAAACATATTATAGAATTTGATCAGACAGAAAAACCTGAACATATATGACTATTCTGCCTTGCTTGTGCTGCGTAGCTCAACAGATAACTTTTAGCCAGAACGGTCTATGAAAAAATAAACAAGGAAGAACTGAAGACAAAGAATGAACAAGAACTATTATATATATATAATATATAATATATATATATATAACTGATCTATTATAATTGGAGATCGGTGTCTGTCTGTCTGTAACCGAAACTATTATTAACTATAACAAGTCACAATTCCTTTAGTTATTTAAACGTCATATTCTCCATGATTTTATTTTTATCTAAACCCTCAATATTAATAAATTGTTTTACATTAACTTACACTTTTGACCATACCTACAATACTAATAACATGCAATTGTATTATATATACAACAAAATAGAAATTTACAGTAATGAATGGGAAGCTAATTTGCAATATTGATCTTAAAAAATTGATTTTATAATGATGCTTAGTATTATTGATTTCAATTGTTTGGTTTATTCTTATTGATATGAGCAAAGATCTCTTCATAAATCTTAAAAGAATCCCTTAACCAGAAGAAAAACCTGTAATATTATTCTTTTATCATATTTTAACTAAACAGTTTAATTAGGAAATTTACCAATGAAAGACAGGGAGTAACGAAAATTGATGAAGAGTTAGTTTCAAAGTTTGTTCTAACATTTTCCAATCATACCCCCTCTGTTCCAAATGCTTTTTAATCTCATTCTATTCAGTTTCAATTACTTTCTAATTTAATATCATATTCTATTATAAATTTACTAAATATTTGCACCCGAGGGTGCATATATTTGCTAGTATATATGATAATATATATATATTGAATGAAACATCGTGAAACACAAACGAACAAGTTATAAGGTGATAAAGGGGAAAATTCAAGGTTCACAACAGACTGTTACGAAGAGGGTAAAAAAAAGTGTTTGCGTCTTCAAGATTGGGGATGCGTCCTTTCTTTTGGGTTTTGTCGAAGATACGCCAATTGTTCCGAAGGTGTGGAAAAGGGTCCGAGTGTTCAAGTGATCTATCATGTAGGAAAAGGTGAGGTGTGCATGTATATAGTCACGTGCTGACCCAATTACACAGGGTGCAGTTTAAATAGAAGAAGAAATGGTCATCACAGAAATAGGGTTGGGAAGAAATGAAGTCTGTCACAGAAATGGGTTAATGTGTATATGTGAATGTATGTAACGCAGTAATGAACTTGTGTTTATAGAGAAATATGGATGGGAATGGTAGTGGCAAACAAAGGGGGGGGGGTGACACCATCTTAAATTTTAATTTTTGATTAAAAAAAATTAAATTAAAAAGCTTCAGTCAGAATATTTTTTGTAACACTATACTCTCGTTATATCTGGTTGTATATTTTAGAATCTAAGACCTCTGTTATAAAACATCAATTCTAGATAAGTTTCAAAAATAAGTTCATATTCAATATTCGAAACTTACAAGGTAGAGAATAAACAAAAAGATGAAGAAATGTTTAAAAAGAAAGAAGTTCCTGATTTGGAATTCAGGCAAAGAATAATGGAAGCAAGGAATCTACAGTGCACAATTAATTTCTTATAAAGAAACTTAACAGAATGATTTTTTTTTATTCAATAAAATCTTTTCCAATATTCTAGGAATAACATAAGGCATTTTTATCTTTTTTCTTTTAACTGCAACAAGAAGTGAAAACGATGGTGCTTATGTCTTTACAAGAACAAAATAGGCAGTAAAAGAAATTTCGGGAAAAAAAAATATGAGAAATGAACATCAAGATTGCCAAAATGTTGGAGTATTTTTGGTACTTGGCAAAAATACCACAATGGATGCAGAATGAATATATAGATTCATTGGATCAATTTGAATGCTAAAATATCATAAGTCCTTGTGGATTTTGCTAAACACAATGCATATGTTGAATAAACCTGGAATGAGCAAAGGAATATGGTTTTCAAAGCACACCAGTGTCTACATGGGAGGGGGGGGGAATGCTGAAAAGTTCTTGTCTGACCAAGAAGGGAATGATATTAACTATTGTTAATGCCATTACCTAACATAACAATCATTGTAGGAAAGGAATTGCCCGACTCAAGTTCAAATCCTGAATGAGGCGGTATAATCCTTTTTTGCTAGGCCCATATATTTCCCAGGTTAAAAGGTAGGCAATTAATTTGGATGAAAAAGAAACAACAATTGAAATTTAAAAAAAAAAACATATATTCAAGAAAGGTAGCAAACTCAAATTAATGGCATTTTGACCAGACTTTTTATCTGCTGAAGTTTTTAAGTTTTGGGAGCGGACCGATTTAGTCGTCTCACTGCTATCGGATCAACACTAATAAGTAACTTAGTCATGGGAATTCAATTTAAGGTTTGCCAATACATATATTCGATGATTTTCGGCCCCTGGTGCAGACAAATAATTAATCCCTAATTTTTTCCAATAGCTGTTTGGCAATTCAGCTTTGTGATAATATGCTTTGAAAAACTATGAATCCATTTCTACCCCCAGCTGTGGGTAAATAGTAGGGTAAGACTAGGTTTCTTTAGCCTTGCAAATATTTGAACACATCATTTTTCAGTGGTTGGGTTTATTGTCTTTGTTAATAGCATATCAACCATCGTAGGGTTATTAATGCAATCCATCCTTGCAGAAGAAGTAAGTGGACTATTTAACCTATAGCTGAGTATTGGGGGGGTTCTACTTTCCAATGAATATTAGTCGAAATGAATGTAAACACACGACTGAGTTTGAACTCACTCACTACAATGTCTCAGTCCTGCACATTAGCCACAATGGCACAGAACTCCCTAATCAGTTTTTTTCTGTAAAATCAGAAAAAAAAAACTCAAATTTGATTTGGAAATATACTTACTATATAGAACTTTGAATAGGATATACTCATTTTTAGATTGTACATATTCATAGTTTTATTAGAGTCTCAATGCGTAAGAGTAATGGTGATAAATAATACCTAATAATTAATAATCATTTTGATTATACAAGGTGTGTCATAAAAGTATCGAGATTGAAGCTGTATTTACCAAAATAGAAATGAACGACGAATGGAGAACGTTAATTTTTTCCAGAATACAAGGTGTGTCATAAAAGTATATTGAGATTGAAGCTAGTATTTACCAAGACAAAAATGAACATTAAGGAAACATTAATTTTTTCAGAATACAAAGGTGTGTCAAAAATACAAAAAATCGTGATACTTTTTTGACACACCTTGTATATGTTCCCTAAAAATAATGAAAATTCTGTTTCTTTGGTGAGAAGAAGAAGTTTTTATAAAAAAAAAATGTTTACTTATTTATGGGCAATATAGTATACTAGTAATTAATCTAAACATACAAGGTTTTAATATAATTTAGAAATCATAAACATTTGCAACATTCATACATCTAAATTTCATAAATGTAAGAAAGTACATTAGTCTAGGTATTACTAGTATACTATATTTCCCATAAATAAAGTAACCATTTTTTTTTATAAAAACTTCTTCTCAGCCAAGATAAAGAATTTCATTAATTTTAAGGGGAACATTATACAAGGTTGTCAAAAAAGTAATCACGATTTTTTGTACTTTTTGACACACCTTGTATCTGAAAAAATTATGTTTCTTAATTGTTCATTTTGTCTGGTAATACAGCTTCAATCTCAATACTTTTTGACACACCTTGTATTCTGGAAAAAATTACGTTCCATTTCATCGTTCATTTTATTTTGGTAAATACAGCCTCAATCTCGAATACTTTTATGACACCACCTTGTATAATCAAAATGATTATTATTATTAGGTATTATTTATCAACCATACTCTACAGCATTGAGACTCTATCAAAACTATGAATATGGTACAATCTAAAAATGAGTATATCCCTATTCAAAGTTCTATATAGTAAGTATATTTCCAAATCAAATTTGAGTTTTTTTTCTGAATTTACAGAAAAAAACTGGAGTAGGGAGTCCTGTGGCCATTGTGGCTAATGTGCAGGACTGAGACATTGTAGTGAGTGAGTTCAAACTCCAGTCGTGCTATTACATTCAATTAGACTAATATCATTTGGAAAGGTATGAACCCCCACATACCTCAGCTATAGGTTAAATAGTGCCACTACTGTTCTTCTGCAAGGATGGATTTTGGCATTAAATAACCCCACGATGGTTGATATGCTATTTAAACAAAGACAATAAACCAAAACCACTTGAAAAATTGATGTGTCAATATTTGCAAGGCTAAAGAACCTAGTCTACCCTACTATTTACCCACAGCTGGGGAGAAATGGATTCATAGCTTTTTCAAGCATATTATCACAAAGTGAATGCAAACAGCTATTGGGAAAAATTAGGGATTAATTATTTGTCCTTGGCACCAGGGGCCGAAATCATCAATATATGATATTGGCACCTAAATTGAATTCCATGACTAAGTTACTTATAGTGTTGATCCGATAGCAGTGAGACGACTAAATCCGGTCGCTCCCAAAACTTAAAAAAACTTCAGCAGATAAGTCTGGTCACAAATGCCATTAAGTTTGCAGTTTGTACCTTTCTGAATATATGTTTTTTTTTTAATTTTCAATTGTTGTTTTCTTTTTCATCCAAATTTAATTGCCTACCTTTTAACCTGGAAATTATATGAGGCCTAGCAAAAAAGATTATACCGCCTCATCCAGGATTTGAACTTGAGTCGGCAATTCCATTTCCTACAATGATTGTTATGTTATGGTAATGGCATTAAACAATAGTTAATATCATTCCCTTCTTGGTCAGACTAAGAACTTTTCAGCATTCCCCCCCTCCATGTAGACACTGGTGTGCTATGAAACCATATTCCTTTGCTCATTCCAGTTTATTCAACATATGCATTTGTCGTTTAGCAAAATCCACAAGGACTTAGATATTTTTAGCAATTCAATTGATCCAAATTGAATCTATATATTCCATTCTGCATCCATTGTGGTATTTTGCCAAGTACCCAAAAATATCCCAAACAATTTGGCAATCTTTGATTTCACTTTCTCATATTTTTTTTTTCCCGAGAATTTCTTTTTTAGCTGCCTATTTGATCTTGTAAAGACATAAGCACTCATCTGTTTTCACTTCCTTGTTGCAAGTTAAAAAGAAAAAGATAAAAATGCCTTCATGTATTCCTAGAATATTGGAAAGATTTTATGAATAAAAAAAAATGCATTCTGTAAGTTTCTTTATAAGAAATTAATTGTGCACTGTATGATTCCTTTGTCTTCCATTTATTCTTTTGGCTGAATTCCAAATAGGAACTTCTTTCTTTTTAAACCATTTCTTTCATCTTTTTGTTTATTCTCTACCTTGTAAGTTTTCGAATATTGAATATGACTTATTGAACTTATCTAAGAATGATGTTTTATAACCAGAGGTCTTAGATTCTAAAATAATACAACCAGATCATAACGAGAGGTATAGTGTTACAAAAAGTATTCTGAACTGAAGCTTTTAGATTTAATTTTTTTTTAATCAAAAATTAAAATTAAGATGGTGTCATTGTTTTGCACTACCATTCCCATCCATATTTTCTCTTATAAACACATGTTCATACTGCGTACATACATTCACAATATACCATTAACCCATTTCTGTGACAGACTTCATTCTTCCCAACCTATTTCTGTGACTGACATTTCTTCTTCTATTAACTGCAACCCTGTAGTAATTGGGTCAGGCACGTGACTATATACATGCACACTCACCTTTCCTACATGACTAGATCACTTGAACACTCGGACCCTTTTCCACACCTTCGGAACAATTGGCAGTATCTTCGACAAAACCCAAAAAAGGACGCATCCCCAATCTCTGAAGAACGCAACACTTTTTTTTACCCTCTTCGTAACAGTCTGTTGTGAACCTTGAACTTTTCCCCTTTTTATCACCTTATAAACTTGTTGTTTGTGTTTCACGATGTTCATCAATAATATATATATATATATATATACTAGCAAATATATGCACCCTCCGGGTGCAAATATTTTAGTTAAATTTTATAATAGAATATGATATTAAATTAGAAGGTAATGAAACTGAATAAGAATGTAGATAAAAAGATTGGAACAGAGGGGGTATGATTGAAAAATAGAACAACTTTGAAACTAACTCTCCATCATTTTCCGTTACTCCCTCTTTCATTGGTAAATTTTCCTAATTAAACTGTTTGTTAAAATAGGAAGTAAAGAATAATATTACAGTTATTTCTTCTTGTTAAGGGATTTCTTTTAAGATTATTGAAGAGATCTTTGCTCATATTCAATAAGATAAAACCAAACAATTAGAAATCATAATACTAAGCATCTATTTATCAAAATCATTTTTTAAGATCAATATGCAAATTAGCCTCCATTCATACTGTAAATTTCTATTTTGTTGTATATATATACAATGCATGTTTTAGTATGTAGATATGGTCAAAGTGTAAGTAATGTAAACAATTTTATTAATAATTGAGGTTTATAAAAATAAAATCATGAGAATATGACGTAAATAACTAAAGGAATTGTGACTTGTATAGTATAATAGTTCGGTTACAGACAGACAGACACGAATCTCCATTATAATAGATCATATATATATATATAAATATAATATATATATAATATATATATAGTTCTTGTTCATTCTGTTGTCTTCAGTTCTTCCTTGTTTATTGTTTTCATAGACCGTTCTGGCTAAAGTTTCTGTTGAGCTACGCAGCCAAGCAAGGCAGAATAGTCATATATGTTCAGGTTTTTCTGTCTGAATCAAATTCTATAATATGTTTCAGAGAGGATATCAGCTAATCAGTCAAAGCAAATAAATTGATTTCTTATTTCAAAGACGTTTGTAAACCAATGAAATAAACAATTGCAAAATGTTGGCTGTTCATGATGGAAACTGATCCTGGTTAATTATTGTCACATCTGAATCAGTCTTCTTAGATCTTTTATTATCCAACAGTAATCTTAACTCAATAGCAGTAAAACTTTATTTGTCATTCAAGTAGTTGTTACGATTTGAATTTTCAATGATACTAGAACTAGTATAACTAAACAAACACTGTGGTGATATAAAGCTTAGTTGTGTTTACTATTAGGCTTTGTAAATGACCTATTGGTTTCTTTTGCAACAGCTGTCCATGTTTTATTTAGCAAAGAGTGAAGGATTTTAATTAAGATTTCATAGTTATCTCCATTGAGAATTTGAATGATTAAAAATTTCCTTCAGCATAAATAAAGACTCCTGCAAAATTGTAATTCATTTGCAAATTGAACTGGAATTTGCATATTGATCTAATAAAAAAAATCTTGCTATGATGTGCTACTTTTGATAGGTTATAAAAATAAATTATGACAAATCAGTGATTTAAAAAATTATTCAGACAACTGAACTCCTTGTTGCTGTTGCTCCTAAAACATTTCGGTTTAAACATTCTTCTGCCTTCCTCGGGTGTGATATGCAAATTCTGTTAAAACTTAGTGTTAGATGACGAATTGGTATTATCTATTATTTGATAGGTAGTGTATGATGATTTAGAACGGTGTTGAAACCCATTGGGTGGGGGATCTAAAATTGAATGACGGGCGATGAAAGTTAACTAGAATCTTGAGTGAGTGAAAGAATAGCGATGATAGTAGTTGAACATTTTCCATCTCTGGCTCCTGATCTGTCCAGTCAGAAAAAATGGAAGTCTTCAAGTAACAACAAAATGATGTGCCCAAGAAGAAAATGTCACGTGATCTCTCATCATATGGAAGGCGGTCGTGGATGAAAAACGATTATCAAAAATTAGGGATTTTAATACAAATTTTCTGTGTTGAATTATTAATGAACGAATTCTATTTAAAAAAAAAAATACTAAATCGTTTCAATCAAACTGATTCAATGAAATAAATCGAAATTTAAAAAAATAAATATTACCATTGCTGCTACCATAGCAGAAATAATTTATATACCTAATTAATAGATAAAATTCATTTAAAATATGAAACACCTGATTTTAAGTTTCAAATTCATTTTTTAGATTCTAAAAACAAATATTTATTTAGAAAGAGTCTACTTTAATATTGTTATCTAATAATCTTTGGAGAGAACTCAATAGAAAAGTGAGGCCCCGCCCATTTAAACAGAACAAATATCGATGTATAATTTTTTCACTGATAAAGCTAATTATATACAAAAACAACAGAGTAAAGAAATCGCTAAAAAATGTAAAAATCTTTTTCTTTTTTTTTTTTTTTACATTTAACTTTCCGATTTTCGGTACTTATTTTCTACCAGGATAACTCCCTTAATTTCTTTTCTTCTATTCACACCTTCGCTCTTTTGTCTTTTTATTTATACTGTAATTAGTTTCAAGTTTATATAGCCCCGCCCATATTTTGCGCCCCAAAAAAGGGGTGCAAAGTTAAATGACCTGAACAAAAGTTTTGGAATAAAATAACTGATGCATTATAAAATTCATTCATTGATAATCAAGACTGGAAATTTCATTAAAATTGGATAATTCCCTGATTTTTTTTTTCAATCTGAAGGGGTGGTAAATTATTTTGTAAAATACAGATTTTACGTCATCTTTGGCACACCCTATATTACGCTTTTGGATTACCATACTTTAGAAGAAACGTTCGGAGATATTACCAATAAACATTGTCGTAGACAACAACGACTTTAACATGGCTCAAATTAGTTCTGAATACTGTAACATTTTTTATTCTTCCACAGAAATATTCTATATATAAAAATGAAAAACAAACTTTGTACATCCCTAGTCAGAAATGTTTTACTATTAACTGATTTATTAAATAAATGCTATGTACTAGGTACCACCAAAATACGTCACGTGATCAGTTTAGACCATATTGAAGTAAGAAACGTAAATATTTTTTAACTTAAAAAAAACTCCCTTAAAAGAAATAACGAACATAAACAGTTAATTCAAAGATCACATTATCCGATGGGGGAAAAATTACTCACTGTTATCTTGAAAAATAAGTAAAACAGTCAGTTTTTTTACAACAGCGTTAGTTTCTTTATTGATATTTTTTAGCAGAATTCTGTATTCATGCTTCTTTTACTAAAAAACAAAAAACAAACTCGCATTGAAACTTATAAAAATCTTCTGATATGATTATTCAGACTTTTATCTTTATAGAAAAAAAAATTAAAAATTGTTTTTTGTCGGTTCATTTTTTCATATTTCATAAAATAAAATAGTGGGGACTAAACCTCGTAAAAAAATATTTCCCCTAATATATTTTAGGAAAAAACTATTTCAGACATATTTTCATCAAAAGGTAAGTAATTATGGAAATTTTCGTGAAAATCGGACCATTAATTGATTTTTCATAGAATTAAAAAAAAGCCTCTAGTCATAACTTTTTTTGGCTACGTTAAATTTCAATTGACTAAACGGTGCAAAAATGTAAACATTTATTTTATAAAACGTTTATAATTTTCATTATTTCTGTTAGCTGAATTTTTTTTTTAAATCATCATTTTTTTTTTTTTTAATGGTTCAAAACTTTTGAAAATAATATTAACCTTTATGCAAGTTTCATTGTGTTAAATGTAGGGGGGGGTAAATTTCACCGAGAAAATTGGTGGTACCTAGTGTGCACATTCTGTAAACCCACCGACCAAATATTGGACCGGCACGTACCACCCTGGAACCCCTCGACCGGGAAGAGCCTGGTAGGGGACGCCGGAAGGGCGGGTTTCATATATTTTCTATGAATGAATACTATTTCATACAAATT
Source organism: Doryteuthis pealeii (assembly GCA_023376005.1). Lineage (NCBI taxonomy): Eukaryota > Metazoa > Mollusca > Cephalopoda > Myopsida > Loliginidae > Doryteuthis > Doryteuthis pealeii. The sequence goes on along the minus strand of JALAJA010000704.1, from coordinate 11,377 downwards.
GACATGTAATAGAGTATTATAGATTCGTGGTGGGAGACCCGAGCACCAGTCATGCTTTTTAAATTCCATTGTTAATACCTACATTTACTTTGTAGAATTATCGTCACCGTTATTAGATTCAATTGTTAGGACTGTTCAGCTCGTTCTCAATGTTTTGCCCTCACCATGCACGCAATTATCTGAAAAGAAGGTGTGCCCCCCCCCAATAAATAATAAAACAATGATGTTCAACCTTTTGCAACCTGTGGGCCATAGGTTTTTTTAAATTTTATTTTAAGGATGATAATTTTATTTTTTGTTTTGAAGGATATTTTTTTACATCTATTTTGCTGATAGCCTTATGTTTATGTAATTCTTAAAAGATTTCCACAAAAACACTTGACATTGACAAAAAATATAAGCTGTAAAAAGTAAATAGAAAGATCGGCTTTAGGCCTACCAGAAATCGATGACTTAAAATGTGGTGCAACTGGTGACGCAAGTGCAAAAAGAGCGGGAACACAATGCAATTCAGTTTACTCCATGGTAACATTTTTTAATTCTTCCGGTTTTTTCCGGAAGAGAAAAATGTCATTCCGAGTTAAGAGCTGCCGAAGTTAGCACGTTCGACATTCTTAGGTACGTGTTTATTTTTCGATAAAATATATTTATTTATTCTTACTTTGTATTTTACTATTGATTTTTTTGTTAATCTCTCAGATTTTATTCGTTAAGATTCTTGTGCAACGTTGTCGTTTAACTAGCAGTAAAGTAAGAGTAAAAATAACGGAGAAATCGAACAGTGAGATTTACTAAATATGTAAAGAAAATAAATTAAAGAACGTAAGAAATTTAATGTCTAATAGGCTTTGTTACAACCTAACCGGATATCGCAATATATCTGTAATTTAAAGATAAAGAAGAAGACTGGAATGATAGAAAAATAAATCAAGGTAGCAAGTATTTAAAAGGTATTTCGGTGGTTGTCTTGAATATCCTGAGAAAAATGTCTGCAGTTATTAACAAATAATGGTTAGCTAGTAGTAAAGGTTAGTAATAAAACAGTTATTACTAGTGAGTCCATTTCTCACTGAGTGCACCATACTTCTGGCTTTGTGTCACTACTAAACTAAGCTTAGAACATGGGTAATACAGGTGTAATTAAGTTTCAGTGATTTTCTTCATTTATAAAATAAAATAATGTCTTCTAGTTGCTACAATTCTCGGACTAAATGTAACTATTCAGTGTAATAAAAAATAAGGAAATGATTGAAACTTGGTTCTATCTGGATGAGGAATGTAAGTGTAACATTTCTATATCATTTATTGGTGCATTATTGAAGGAACAATTTACATTTTCGGCCAAGGAAGACGTTCTCGACATTGGGGTCGCAACCATTTACTATAGATTAAGCAGCGAAGAATTTCGATTTTTTAAAATTGGGTGGTAGACTTATTTTGGAGGTACTAAAGAGGGATTCAATATGTCTTTTAAAATACCCCCTAAATGGTGTTTATCGAAAATCCCAAGTCTATTAGATTTCCTGGCCTTTGGGACTATGGTGAACAATGCTTATTTTTTTATTTATCTTTTAAAATTTCTTTTATTTTGAATTTTTTTAATAAATTTCTTTTGATTATCTTTAGAAAATGTAATGGTTGTGCTGTGATAGCTGGAGACCAAAGGTTGGCTGACAAAGGACTAGTTCTCTCAGCAGGCGAAAGGTAGTTGATGATGTAGCGCCATTGGTCGATATAAGTGACTATACCAAAATAGCACCGGACGGAGAACATTTTACAATATATTTTCATGACAAATTGAATCCCCTTGTAAGATCCCCATCCTATTAAAACTTGTATTTGTATCAATTAAAGATAGTAATCAAAATAGGTTCTTCTAAAAAAAAAAAATTACATGGGAGTCGCAACCCTTTATTTTCGCCAAATTGTCTTTTTTTGCTAATCTAGATAAGTCCCGTTTTTTAAATTTAAAAAAATTACATTTTCAATAAATTGATAGTTTTAAATATATTAAAAATAAATTACATATTATTTTGCATTTATTTTTTACTAATGCTCATTATGTTACTACTTTTCGACTTAGACAAAAAATAGGCTACAGTCCCAAGCCGATTATCGTTCAATTGTGTCAGATGTAAAAAGTGGCCGAATAAATTGTCCTTTATTATTAAATGATATCACCCCAAAATTCCAATTTTTTTTTCGCGCATGTTTATTGTCGCAAGAATTAATAAAATAAGTTTTAAGTGATTAAATACGTATAGAACGAAATAGCTCCGAATTCAATTAGCCAATGAGATTACAGATTTTATCTGGAATGTAAACATCAGCTGGTGTTCTGTGTTTATGAAATAAAAATGACCCTCAACCCCCCAAAAAATTCCTAATAATATGCTTTAGTAACTCAAGCAAACAATAATAATGCTTAGTAACTAAAGTAAACAATTTTTTTTCTTCAGGAAAAATTTTCAAAATATAATTTTCAATTAAAGAACTGGCTTTTTAGAAATTTTTTTTAATTTTTTAATGAACCTAAAAAGCGTATGACTTTAGCCCACTACAGAAAATAATTTGCCAAAAATCAGGAATTATCGGATTTTAATGAACTTTCAGTGTTATTTTATCAATGAATGATCTTTATAATCATTATTTATTTATTTCAAAACTTTCTCATTTTTTTTCAGGTCACTTAATTTTGACCCCACCTTATGTTGGGGGCGTAAATTGTTTTGGTCATTTTCGATACTAATTACAGTATAAATAAAGAGATAAAAGACGAACTTATGAATAGAAACAACAAAAATTTACGATATGCGAAAATACTATTATTTTTTTTATTTTTTCTAAAAGCAAATTCGCTTATTACTCATTTTATTTACGTGACTTGTTGTCACATGATGCGAAATACTTTTTTTTCTTCTAAAAAGCAAATTCGCTATTACTTATTTTTAATTTACGTGACTTGTTGTCACATTGATTGCGAAATACTATTATTTTTTCTAAAAAGCAAATTCGTTTATTACTCATTTTATTTACGTGATTTGTTGTCACATGATGAGTCCACGTTTTCTTAGAAAATTTTATGCTTTTTGGAAGGTTAAAATGCACATAAAACATTTTTGTCGCTAACAACTGTTGCTTCTTCTTCGCTGGAGGTGGCTATTTTACTTATTCGTATTCCGAACACACGATTCTCATTCGCTTATTCCGTTTTCGAGAGTTACTCCATTTTGATCGTATTTTTTTACAAAGAAGTCCGTTTAAATTTTACTTTTCGCAAAATATCAAGATATGCCACCGATTGCGAAAACTTTTTATTAGCCTTTTGATTTTTAATTAATAATTACGCTAAAATTATTACCGTAATTGTAGAGCATCGTAACTCGAAAACTAAGCCCTTTTTGACGCCTGGGACTGTAGCCTAAATGTTACCTTAAATAATCAATGCAATTAATCTTAATTCGTTTTCAATATAAAAGCAGACGAAAAATTGGGTATATATACATAGAATAATTCTGTCTTATCGTATTGGCTAATATATTGTCTACGTTGAAACATTGTAAATAATTGGTAAATTATTATAAAAGTTCAAATAATTTTTTTAAACTTAAAAAAATGGGTAAAGTTTTAGCGTCGGAAAAGAATATTACGCGCGAACGTAAGCTTTAAAAAGCAGTACGGAACATCACAAGTACGTTTCCTCTCCTACTTAAGTGAATTTCCTTGACGTAATAAATTTGGAACTTAAATGTTTTTGTGAACTTATTAACACCATGTTGATGATAGTATTATTTGTATTATTACTTTACAAAGTAAATGAACTGGAATTTCATGAGAGCAGAAAACACACTGTCAACTTGTTTCATGGAGATGTTTGTCTTGTGAAAATTTATGTTCTCTCGTTTATGAAATAAAAATAAACCTATTATCACCGGGTTTTTGGTTTTATTTGTTTCCCGGTTTTATAGTCATTTATTACTAATCTTACGCTAGTTTTTGACACAAGGCCAGAAATATGGGGCACCCAATGAAAAAACTAAATTCTGGTCTGCTAGCCTAGTTCGCTAATCATTACATCACACAAATCGCCCTTCCCAGTTTTATATCCAACCCACATTTTGTCCTGAACATCCCTTTGGAGGAAATGTCGCCGTAATGTATACAAAATTACATTAGAATAAAGTACTTGCCATTCAATAATTTCCTTTTTCTTTCACTGTACAGTGACATTTTTCGTTCCAAAAATCGGCAATCGACCGTAAATCTCTACTTCTTAGTTTTGGGAGAGGGGAGAGTCTAACGAAATATAGCGGGTGGGTAATTGCAGTGAGTTGAAGACGTGTTTTTTTATTTTTATTTTTTAATGTAAATGAAAAATAGACTGTGTTCGCTAATTCTCAACGGCCAATAAATGTAATAGGCTTGGTGTTTTCGATAAATATCATTCGGGGGCATTTTACAAGTTATTTACATTGCAAATTGAACCCCTACTAAGTACCCCATGTCAATTAAAAAAAGAATTACTCGTTGCTTAATTAATAGTAATTAAAATAAAATGAAGATGACTAAAGAAAACTTCTTTTCGATGGTAAATGTAATAAAGTGTGGCCAAAATGTCGGTAAGACATCACCTCCATCTCTTTAACTTAAAGAAAAAATAAGCTTACAGACTTTAAGCTTATTTTTTTCTTAAGATAAGAGCCTAAAAAAAATTATGAATTTCTTAATCGTAATAATGAAAATCACTAAAAAGAGCACATCTTCAAGAGAAAAACAAGGCAAATACATAGGTACTACCAATTGTTCGCTCATTTTAATTTTATAAAACGAATTAGAATTAATTAAATCGATTATCTAAGGTCAAGGTGTTTGTTTTAGTCGAAAAGTAGTAACATAATGAGCATCAGTAAAAGAAAAGGTGGACCTCAAGATCTGCCCCCCCATCTAAATTTTTTTTCTTTTATTTCTATTTTTTCCTTCAATGGATTATTATCGATTACACATCAATCTATCAGATTGTAAAAAAAAAATTCTTAAAAGTTCTTTATTTTTTTAGTTTTCACGGGTGCTCATTTCCCCGTATAAGTTTATAGTAAATTGACCCCCATATCAGAACCGATCTACCTTAACAGTTGGGCTGAACTTGACAAAGGTGTCAAAATTAAGGTGACCGAGAAAAAACAGAATGCACAAATTTTGTAATAAAACTGTTAATTTTAAATATGGGGGTCTAGGGTTGGGGTTTAGGGTTGGGGTTATTTATGAATGCAAAAAACATATTTTAATTACAAAAGTGAAAACTTGTCAAAAATAGAGATGCTTTCTTTTCTTTCAAAACATACTTACAAAATTATATATTTGCCCCAACCCCCACCAAAAAGTACAAAAATTGTCAAAAATATTTGTTTACATGGGATAACGATCATTGATATGTTCTAAAAAAAAATTTCATAATTTTGTATTGGTCTGTCACTCTTCATACGATAAACTTCTCTGTACAAAATGCGTCTCTCATTAATATCGTTAACACAACTGTTAAGGTAGATCGCTTCCGATATAGGATCGTTTTACATAAACTTATACGGGGAAATGAGCACCTGTAAAACTAAAAAAATAAGAACTTTTAAGAATTTTTTTTTTACAATCTGATAGATTGGTGTGTAATCGATAATAATCCATTGATGGAAAAAAATAGAAATAGAAAAAAGAAATTAGATGGGGGGGGTCTTGAGATCTTGAGATCCGCAGAAAAGAAAAAAGAAAGGGCAATATATCACACCCATGTAATTTTTTTAATACATTTTAAACAAATTCTGCTAATAATTTTAATGTGGTCTTTCTGCTTTTGATCTATCTAGAAATGTAAAGTTAGGGACTGGAATTTTTTATTCAAACTTTTTCATAATATTTTTAAAAATAATATGAACTATCCACTATGAAATTAAGTCCTTAATGAATAAAGTGCTGAAAATTTCATTGAAATTATACATTTTACTGATTTTTTATTAATTGTTTTAAAATTTTATTTTTTTTCATTGTTTGCCTTTAGTTATTTTGAACATACTTAACATTACTACAGATTTTCTTCAGCAGAATGTTCTGGATTCCCAATCAATGATTAGTTTGAAGTTTTTACCATTTGTATTTGATTTTTGATTTTTATAATCATGAAAATATAATCCAGTATCCAAAGTTAAATTCCTTTTCTGGCAGAATAGTACACCAATAAGAAATACATAAAAAAAATTATTGATTAGTGAAATAGATCACTAATTAGGACTGAGCCTATTCTAGTGGTGACCACCCCAAGTGTAGTTTACCAGGTTTGAATTCAGAGTTTTCCTTCTCCTTAACTGGTTGCCTAACTACGGTTAAGAGCCAGTCTGCCACATTATTTATCCATAGCTGGAGGGAGGTAGTTGGATTCATACCTTTCCCAAGTACTATGTGAACTGTAGCTTCGTCAGGATTTAAACTCGGATTGACAAGTCCATTTCCTACAAAACTCTAACCATTAGACCACATGCCTCCATTAGAAACTGGATAGACATCAAGTTAAATTATGTTCGCATCATCATACAAGTCAGCCTGTTTTTAGTCATTATTTTCTTCGCATATCTTTTAAAATATATAAATATTCAGTCATTCTACTGTATTCACTCAAATCTTTCATTCTACAGTTTTTTTAGAATAGGACATACAAGTAGTTTCAAGTATCATTTGCCGGTCGTGGTCCTGGTATGTTTTCATTTATGGAGGTCCATCCTGAACCTAAACTTAGTTTTCCTTGCCTTTCCTTTAGTCAGCTTTGAATGCTAGTGGAAGAATAACTAAAAAATAAGCCAGTGGCTGGTGACCTGGAAAGTTGATGGAAGAACCCAAATCTTACACTAACCTATTGAAAAATATTATTAAATTAAGACAGCGTGCACTTCCATACATTTTTATTTGTTTTTTTTCAAACATCATTTAACTTTGAAGTATGACGGCTAATAATACATAATAAAATAGATTATTTATTTAAAATGTAGTTCAAGATTATTGATATCATTTTGGAATAAGGCTGACTCAATCGAGTAAATTAAAAACATTCTGGACGAATGCCCCGGACCAAATCTTGAAATTTTGGATACCCAAGTTTTAATTACTGGGATTGTTTTTTTCAACATGATTTTTTTATGTGATTCTTTTGTGTTCCTTTTCTTGTACACTAAAATTTTTATAACTTTGAAATTAATTTTGGAAATACTAGCTTAAATTGCTGCTTGATAGTGTGGCTTTTAAGCTAGTGTTTTAGCAAAGTTATTTTGGCCAATAAATCAAAATGAGTCAACCCCCCCCCCCAATTTTTATTTGTTTTATTAGCCGGCTGGTAAAGAAGTTTATTTACTCAACTAAAGTAAGACAAATGTTATTAATTTCTCTGTGGTGCATTAAAACAATTTCCATAGAGCAACATTATGATATCAATCATCAGCCCAATCAACTTTTTTATAAGCACTTATCAACAAATTATTTCTCTTCATTAAGTCAATTAACACCAAATAATTGATGTTTCTATAGAATAGCCACCTAGGATTTATGCTTAATTTTACTAGCAAATATATGCACTCTCCAGGTGCAAGTATTTTAAGTTTTAATTGTAATAAAATATAATTGTAAGGGCTAATTAAACTAAATAAGAATGCAGATAAAAAATTTGAAACAGGAGGGTATATTGAAACATAGAACACTGAACTTACTCTTCCATTCACTCCAGTCTTTTATTGCTAAATTTTCAATTAACTATTTAAGTTAGAATAGGAAGTGAATCAATAAAATTACACTTATTTCTTCTTCTTCATGCATTTTTAACAGATTTATTCCTCATTCATTAACAAACCATTAGAAATCAATAATACTAAACACATATTTATCAAAATCAATTTTTAATCATCAATATGCAAATTTGACTTAGGACTGAGAATTACATAAGCTGATATCATATCAGCAATTGATTTTTTGATTCTTGGTATTCCAAGCACTGTTATAACTTGATAGAAAATTTATGTGCGATCACAGGGAAACTGTCAAAAAATAAACCTAATTTTTGGTCACATTTATGGAGTATCCTTTGTCAGCCTATGAACTTTCCATCTGACCCTCGTATATAAAATTTTAGTGAAAGTTAGATTTGATTGAAAGTATTGATTTATATTCAATTTTTTTTTTTTTATTAACTTCAATTTTTTGACCAATCGCAAAATGATTGTCAGTTTATCTTATAGACATCAAATACCAACTTTTTCTTTTTCTGCCACCTGGTTCTGTAAATGAGAAATTAATTTAATGAATTAATACTTGTTTGCGTTCTACACCTAGGATTATAAAAGCTTTGTTTCTGTCAAATATCTGTCTGTACCAAAAATTAAGAGACCTGTGTCCAACCCAGTAAATCATGAACCACAAACTCAAGAAATTTTCAATTATAACACAAAAAGAGGCTGTGAAAGTAAACTCGATCAAGTTCGGCTATCAGGGAGCCACTTGTACTTTAATTTTGTTAATTCACAAGTAAAAAGAAAGCAAAGCACATCTATTTTTATCTCGTTGGCACCGAGTAAGGAAAAAACAATTAACTTGTTGAGATTAATTGTTTAAAATTAATACGTACAAGTGGCTCCCCTGATGCACTAACTTGATCAGTTTACTTTTCAAGCCTCTTGTGTTTTATATTGAAATTTCTTGGTATGTAATCAGGATTTACTGCTTGGACACGTCTCTTAAACATTTTTGGTTATCAGAACAAGATATATTTGACAGTAAACAAAAGCTATTATTTATCCTATGTTAGAACAGCAAAACAAGTAAATCTTCATTAACATTAATTTCTCATTTACAGTAACTGAAAAAAAAAAAAGTTTCAGGTATTGATTGCGTTCTATAATAAACTTGACAATCATTTTCGATGGTCAAAAATTGAACGTTAATAAAAAAAAACCAAATTGAATATAAAAATCAAACTTTCAATCAATCTAACTTTCACTAAATCTTTATATTACGAGGTGTCAGATTTGAAAGTCATAGGCTGACCAAGATACTCTCATAAAATGTGACCAATTAGGTTTATTTTGACAGTTCCCCTTGTGATCCACATAATTTTTCTATCAGTTATACAGTGCTTGAATACCAAGAACAAAAAAATACAATGCTGATATGATATCCAGCTTATGTAATCTCAGTCCTACATCCTAATTTGCATATTGATATTTAAAAAATGATTTTTGATAAAATACTGTGGGTTCTAGTATATTATTTTCTAATTTGGTTTGTCTTAAATTGAATGAGGATAAATCTTTTAAAAAATGCATTTAAGAAGAGAAATAAGTGTAATTTTATTTATTCACTTCAGTATGTCAACTAAATAGCTTTAAATAGCTGAAAATTTTTAGCAATAAAAGACTGAGTGATGGAAAGAGTAAGGTTTTCAGTTGTTCTATGTTTTCAATTATACCTCCTGTTTCAAATGTTTTTATCTCATTCTTATTTAGTTTAATTAGCCTTACTAATTTAATATATTTTTTACATTAAAACTTAAAATACTTGCACCTGGGAGAGTGCATTCTCATTGCTAGCTAAAATTAACATAAATCCATAGGTGGGCTATTCTATAGAACATCAATTATTTGGTGTTTAATTGACGCTTAATGATAAGAAAATACATTCTGTTGATAAGTGCTTATAAAAAGTTGATTGGCTTGATGTTGATGATCATAAGTGTTGGCTTTCTATGGAATGTCTTTATCTTTTTACACACACAGACTAAATTTAATAAAATTTTAGTTTAACTTTAGTTTGATAAATTAAACTTCTTTACCAGCCGTCTTATAAAACAATAAATGGGGGGGGGGGTGACTCATTATTGATTTATTGGCCAAAAATAACTTTGCTAACACTAGCTTTAAAGCCACACTAATCAAGCGCAATAAGCTGTTATTCCAAAATTAATTTTCAAGTTATAAAAATGTTATTGTACAAAAAGAAAAGGAATCACAAAAGAATCACAAAAAAAATTGCTGGAAAAACAAACCCAGTAATTAAAAACTTGGGTATCCAAAATTTTCAAGATTGTGCGGTCCGGTTCTGTCCAGAATGTTTTTTAATTTAACGCCATGGATTCAGCCTTATTCCAAAATGTATATATCTTGAACACATTTTTTAATTAATATCTATTTATTATGTAATTTATTAGGCCTCGATACTTCAAAGTTTTAAATGATGTTAGAAAAAAAACAAATAAAAAATGTATGGAAGGCCACGAGTTAGTCTAATTTACATTCAATATTTTATTCCAATAGGTTAGTGTAAGATTTGTTTCTTCCATCAACTTTCCAGGTCATCCAGCTCACTGGCTTATTTTTAAGTGGTATTCATTTCATAGCATTCATGGACAAAAGGAAAGGCAAGGGAAACTAAGTTATAGGTCAGGATGGACCTCATAAATGAAACAACCAGACCACGAGCCGCAAACTGATACTTTTGAAAACCTCTTGTATGTCCTATTCTAAAAAAACTGGATAAATGAAAGATTGAGTGAATACAGTAGAATGACTGATATATATATTTATTTAAGATATTGCAGAAGAACAATAATGACCTTAAAACAGGCTGACTTGTAGATGATGCAATAAATTCTAACTTGAGTGCTAGGCATTGTTCCATGGAGGCATGTGGATCTAAGATGTTAGAGTTGTAGAATGAACTTGTCAAATCCGAGTTTAAATCCTGGAACGAGCTACAGTTCAATAGTACTTGGGAAGTATGAATCAATACTCTTCCCTCCCAGCTATGGATAAATAATGTGGCAGACTGGGCTCTTTAACCGTGTTAGGCAACCAGTTAGGAGAAGGAAAACTCTGAATTTCAAACCTGGTAAACTAACACTTGGGGTGGTCACCACTAGATAGGCTCATCCTATTAGTGATCTATTTCCTAATCAATAAATTTTTTTAATATGTATTTCTTATTGGTGTACATTCTTGCCTAGAAAGGAATGTTAACTTTGAACTGGAGTTATATTTCATTGATTATAAACAGTCAAAAATCAAGAATACAAATGGTAAAACTTCAAAAACTGAATATTTGATTGGGAATCCAGAACATTCTGCGGAGAAAATCTGTAGTAATGTTAAGTCATGGTTCAACATAACTAAAGGCAAACAATGAAAAAAATAAAGTTTAAAACAATTTTTCAATAAAAACATCAGTAAAATGTATAATTTCAATGAAATTTTCAGCACTTTATTCATTAAGGACTTAATTTCATAGTGGATAGTTCATATTATTTTTAAAAATATTATGAAAAGTTTGAATAAAAAAATTTCCAGTCCCTAACTTT
>JALAJA010000703.1:35000-41641 GCA_023376005.1 Doryteuthis pealeii | reverse complement strand
AAGGTTCAATCTGTGTGAGCAGAGATGGTAAAACTAATTAACTAAATACCTAACCCAGACGATTGCTAAATAATGCATCTGTCTCTAGATTCAAAACAGGCAAGCAATTAACTCTGAGCCGCAGGCATAAATGACTGTGACAGTAGCTTCCAGTGTCGGCTTCAATTTACAATTTTCCCTTCGTTTCAATCGCAGAAATACACCATGAGGGTGAGAAACGAGGAAAACCCCTGGAGGCTATTTAACGCAACTTAAAGTGATGTGCTACGTGTCACGGCTTTTGAACCAAGGGTTACTTTAAAAAAGCAACCAGGTTGCATTTATAGCATAAAGGGCTCTATGTCAAAGATCTTTCAGGTCGTTCTCTCTTCAAGGTAGTTTGTCAAACTTTATAGAGCCTGTCAAGACCATAGAACCGTATCCAATAATAAGAGGAATTGAGAATACTACTTCACTCTTTAGCCGAGCTTTGCCCGATTCCTTCATAGTACATAATAATTATGTAATTGTTTTAAATAAAAAGTGTTAGTTTTATATCTACTGGATACAAAACACACACACAACACACACACACACACACACACACACATATGTATATATATATAATCAATAGTAATGGTATTATGGATGATTTGGACTCAAAATTTAAAGTTCATGGTATGCAAAACCTGAAAGAGACCATCTGAGGATTGCATAACCATGAACTTTATGTTATGTGTCCAAATCATCCATAATATCATTACTATTGATGATAAATCTGCTCTGCTTAATTAGCATTGAGCACCTTTTTCATGCCAATACTTTTCTCATTCATTCTCTATTCATTCTATATTGTTATATATATATATATATATATAAATATATATATATATATGGTGTGTGTGTGTGTGGTGTGTGTGCGTGTGTGTGTGTGTGTGTGGTGTAAATACACAACGATGTGTTTTATATGGCTTTTTTAGCCGACAGCACATATTCTCCCAAAAAATTGTCGGCTAAAAGCCGTATCAAAACACATCGTTTGTGTGTTTACTTCTCATACTGTCGTGTAGAAAGTCAAATATATATATATGTGTGTGTGTGTGTACTTCTAAATTTAGTCATTGATAATTATAAAATGAAATAAAATAGATAGAACAATTATTATACAACGAGATAGAATTTCAAGTAGTTAAGTCAGGAGAAATTATCAAATACACACACATATTTACTTCATGCTTCATATGGACTCAGTTTAAAAAAATTGTTCATGAAAAGTTTTGTAATATTTTTTCCTAAAGGTTTTTTAAATGTTTAAAAAAAAAAATCTTGACTATATATATATATATATAACTGGTCGCCCCGAGTTCAAATCCTGGATGTGGAATTGCATTTCACTTTTCACTAATACTTGGGAAAGGTATGAATCCTACTCTGCCTCCAGCTATGGATAAATAGTAGGGCATTGGGCTTTTTAACATTGATTAGGAAACCGGTCTAGGGAAAGGAAAACTCATAATTCAAACCAGTTGAACTCCGCTTGAGATATTGACCTCGTGTTACATCCTGCTCGTGTGTACGGGTTGGTAAATATATATATATATATATATTATATATATGTGTGTTGTGTGGTGTGTGTGAGTGTGTGTATGTGGTGCTTAATTTTTCGCCACTACATTTAAGCTTATTGCCATAATCGCATATATTTGATCATAAAATATTGAATGTTCTTCGTAGAATGCACTTTTTACTAGCTCTTCCTGCGCTATATAGGTAATTTTACATTAACATTTCTATGTATGCTTACAACTCATCATCATATATATATATATATATATATATATATATAATATATACATGGTGTGGCAAAAAATAACGAGATTATTTGACACAACATTGTATTCTGAAAAAATAACGTTCCATTCATTCTTCATTTTTATCTGGTAAATACAGCTTTGATTTGGTACTTTTTTGACACACTTTGTATTCAGAAAAATAATGAATGGAAATCTATTTCTTTTCAGAATACAAGGTGTGTCAAAACCTACCAAAATTCTCGATACTTTTTTACACACCTTCTATATGTGTGTCTGTGAGTATTTGTGTGTCTGGAGTATTTGTGTCTCAGTGTGTCTGTGTGTCTGTAAAGATTGACAGCATATGAAGAGAAGTATGAGTAACATAGTGAATTTGTTTGTTTGTTTATTGATTTTAACGGCATATCAACCCGTCTGGGGTTATGTCATATGTAACGGTTAGGAAGTGATACATATCAGGTATTTATATTTATACTTTTTAGTAATTGGTTTTATCAATGTGTTAGCATTATTTGGGATTATGTTGTATGGTATTGATTTGTTTCATGTCTAGTGATCTGATAATAGCATAGGCGCCAAACTAGTCGTTTAATAGTAGTAGTCGTCGTTAGTTCAGAAACAACATACTCAAGTCGTATAGTCACAAGGGGTTGTTTATTTCTTTCTGGGCTCGTGGGTTCTTTTCACAGAGAAGGAAAGAGAGAGAGAGAGAGGGTACGGTCAAATTACTCTTTCGTAAATCATGTTCGGTACTACTATGCGAAACCCATACAGAGAACCGGGAGGCCACGTCTGGCTCTCACCAAAGCCCAGCCGAAAAGGCCGATTTTCCTCTTCTTCCGTTTCTCGTCCCGGGTTGGGAGGTTCACCCAACTTCTGCTTCCGGTCAAAACCCGGAACTTCCGTTTTTATTTTAAAATCTATTTTGGGGGCCATTCGTCAGTCAGTTGAGTTCCAAACTTTAACCTCTCTTTGTTCTTATTTCTTTTTCCTCTCTTTCTCCAGAAATTAGAATACCGTTTTATTTTCAATCTCCAAATTTCCCGCAGACCAAAATAATTACGCTACACGTATCTTTATCCATTCTCTTACATTACACTGCAATACAAGGCAGAACTGAATAATATTCCAATACTTTCAGAGAAGTATGTCGTTTTCAAAAATATACTGCCTCTGATTTTATAGAAGAACTATTTTACCCATCTCTTTTGTTCCATTGTAGCGTCATACTTCAGATCTTTTTGAAAGTTTTGATTTGATTCAGCGATAAGAATATATCATGCAGACAATGGCACCTTGTATAAGTTTATATATGAATTTATATTGATATCGATCCTTTTTTATTCATTGTTTGTTGATTATCATATTTTCGTATGAGATTTGTCTATGTGTGTATCCTTCCAATTGATCATATGTGCATTTATAATGTTCTTATAATATGACGTCGCTTAATATTATTGCTCTGCCGAGTCGCCATATCAGGGTCAAATGTATAAAATGTGGAGTATTGTGTTCATATGTCGCTTGAACTGTGATACCACTGCAGTTTCTTATAGCTTTACTGTCTCCACATCCGTAGCTAATAGTTTTCAACCATTGTTTATGTAACTATACATTCGCAGCAACAGTCAGAATTAATCATTGCTGTTGTGTACATTTTCTTTACTTTTCTTCTTTTTTTTTCCATATCATATGCTTCTACGTATCAGAAGTCCCATGTCATAAATATTCTGGTTTTTATTCCCAAATGTAAAGGAGTTCGACTTGTTCGCCGAGATAATATATTCTTCACGCTTTATGATTTTATATGCACCTTCCTGCATAAAACATTCCAAACTGATAATGCGTTTCATCATATTCTATATTTTATTATTATCTTTCTTTCTGCTCACAGGAAGAAAGATCAACTTACACATTTTATGAAATAATAATTCACGAGATTCAGAAACTTATTGAAATATTCTACCACGCTCGACGTTGTCATTTCTTTTTAATTGAACCTTCATTATATGAACTAAGTAGAGATGACCTCTGTGCAAAAGGTTCCTGAATAGAAACGGCAATAAAAACCAAACTTGATAATATAATTGGTAATTTATGAGGAAAAGCTTCCCGGTTTCCTGCCCTAGAAATTATTACCCGGTGACTATTAAAATAACGTCCCCAGCTATGTCGTCTCGGTGGTGTTACTTGAAAGAAAACAACCAACTTAGGGCGTTAAATATATTTTAGGGGGAGGGATTCTTTTTTGGCGTAATTCTTATTTATTAATCGTAATTTGCCGTAATTCTTGTTTATTTATAGAACTTTGTCGTAATTCTTGTTTAGATATGAAGATGGATATCTATTTATCTATCTACCTAAATTTGTTCATGTCTTACTTTGTTTATATATATCTATCTACCTATCTCCATTTGTTCATATCTATCTATATTATTTTGTTTGTTTATCTATCTATCCATCTATCTCAGTCTATTCCAAACTATATGACCATCTTCATATCTAAACAAGAATTACGACAAATTAGGATAAATAAAAAAGAATTACGACAAATTTCTATACATTAACAAAAATTACGCCCTAAGTTGGTTGTTTTCTTTCAAGTAACACCACCGAGACGACATAGCTGGGGACGTTATTTTAATAGTCACCGGGTAGCAATTTCTGAGGCAGGAGACCGGGACGCACTTCCTCATAAATTACCGATAATTTAATTATTACAAAGTTTGATGTTTACTTAAGAGCTATTGCAAATATTTCGGTATATAAAAATAACATTATACTTAAAGTAATATTTTATGATAAAGATAACGTTATAAATAACGCGCTGTGTTAAAAGAGGTATATAACATATTTGCCAACCTCTCCGCACAGATAAGATGTGATACGAGGTCGAGTTTAAAGCAGTTTGATTTTTTGTTTTGTTTTACGCCATATCAACACCTTTTAGGATCATTTAATGCCGAATCAAGTCATTTTGATATCAGTTTACTTATAGTACCTAATGTTGCTTAAATGTTTAACAGGCACATGGCTGCTTAACTTCGGTGATCTAGTGGTAACTGGTTCTTTCAATGTAACTTTACCGTAATAATAGAACAGGCTCATCACCGCTTTGGTGATCTAGCGGTAACCGGTTTTTTTAACGTGACTTTACCGTAATAATTGAACAGGCTCATCACCCCTTTAGTGATCTAGCGGTAACCAGTTCTTTCAATGTGACTTGACCGAAAGAATTGAGCAGGCTCATCACCGCTTTGGTGATCTAGCGGTAACCGGTTCTTTCAATGTGACTTGACCGTAATAACTGAACAGGCTCATCACCGCTTTGGTTATCTAGCGGTAACCGGTTCTTTCAATGTGACTTGCCCGTAAGAATTGCACAGGCTAATCACCGCTTTGGTTATCTAGCGGTAACCGAATCCTTTAACGCGACCTGGCCGTAAGAATTGAACAGGCTCATCACCACTTTGGTGATCTAGCGGGAACCGGTTATTTTAACGTGACTTGACCGTAATAATTGAACAAGGCTCATCACCCCTTTAGTGATCTAGCGGTAATCGGTTCTTTCAATGTGACTTGACCGTAATAATTGAACAGGCTCATCACCGCTTTGGTGATCTAGTGGTAACCGGTTCTTTCATTGTGACTTGACCGAAAGAATTGAACAGGCTCATCACCGCTTTGGTTATCTAGCGGTAACTGGTGCTTTCATCGTGACTTGACCGAAAGAATTGAACAGGCTCATCACTGATTTGGTGATCTTGCGGTAACCGGTTCTTTCAATGTGACTTGACCGTAATAATTGAACAGGCTCATCACCGCTTTGGTTATCTAGCGTAACCGGTGCTTTCATCGTGACTTGACCGTAAGAATTGAACGGCTCATCACTGATTTGGTGATCTAGCGGTAACCAGTTCTTTTAACGAGACTTGACCGTAATAATTGAACAGGCTCATCACCACTTTTGTGATCTAGCGGTAACCGGTTCTTTCAATGTGACTTGACCGAAAGAATTGAACAGGCTCATCACTGCTTTGGTGATATAGCGGTAACCGGTGCTTTAAACGAGACTTGACCTAAAGAATTGAACAGGCTCATCACCGCTTTGGTTATCTAGCGGTAACCGGTTCTTCATTGTGACTTGACCGTAAGAATTCAACAGGCTCATCACCGCTTTGGTAATCTAGCGGTAACCGTTTTTTTAAACGTAACTTGACCGTAATAATTGAACAAGGCTCATCACCACTTTGGTGATCTAGCGGTAACCGGTGCTTTTAAACGAGACTTGACCATGATCAGTACATATTGAATATTTTACCGCTTCACCCTCATAATTCTCACTTAGCTACCTCAGATTGCCATCTTTTTGATCCCTTCCTCGAACGATATTTAAATGTGGAGCCGTTACCCCCCTCCCAGACCAAGATGAGAAGATTTTTCTAGAGGTGGAAGGTTGGATCCAATCAGACTTTGAAGAGAGTATTTATGCGTTCTTTCACCGATCAGAAAAGTGCAACAATTTTCAATGGCGTCTCATTGGGAAAAAAACAAACAACACTGTAATGATGCTAGTATATTCGCACTGTTTAAATTATTGTACCTTATCTCACGGACAAAATTTACGCACAATCACTCACAATCACACTCATACACACACAAGAATATATGTATGTAAACACATATATATATATACAATTATCCGGTGTCAATAGGTACAGATTTATATATATATATATATATATATATATATATATATATATATATGCATCTGCATGTATCTATATAAATGAACATATATATATATATATATATATATATATATATATATATATATATATATATATA
>JALAJA010000703.1:22500-32500 GCA_023376005.1 Doryteuthis pealeii | reverse complement strand
GATTCTTATTGGCTTGCTTACTTATTTACTACATCTGGAACTAAGGATGCCGACCAGATACTCAACAATATGTAAAGTAAGTAAAGTCGTCGGGATGGCCTAAAATCGGTATCAGCCAAATCAGCGAGGGAATCTATCCCCTTTTCATAAGCGCTAGACCAATGAGATTGTTTTTGCGTCTGAGGTGGAGCGCCACACCTACCGTCAGCTCCATACTTTACCGAACAGATATCTGTGCTACTCATACACTGAGTTGGCGAGGGTCGGTATCGAACTAGGAATCTTGTTGTTTCTAGCCGAACGCTCTACCGACTGAGCTAAATCGTATACATATATAAAGGGCAGTTGTGTGTATGTATGTATGTATGTATGTATGTAAAGAAATGTAGACTAACACGGGATGTTACAATGGATGGAATTTTATCATTAGTCGTACCGTCGACGTTCAAACGTTCCGGTTTATATAGAAACCTTCTTCAGGACAATATAAAACAAGTAAAGGAGAAAAAATGTTAAAAATATGATGGATGTTTTTGAATGCATTGAGTTTGTAAATGTGTTGAAAATGTTGATAACTCTTCACATATTAGCGTTCACATTGTGTGTATATGTGTACTTAGCTATGTACGTGTGTGTGTATGTTCGGCTGAAACTACGAAAATCATTTATATATATTTATATATATAAATAAATATATATACTCAGTCACTATAACAAGACCTTGGTTTTTGTTCAAAATTATGAAAAGTTCATCTAATTTCTCGAAGATATTTAAAAATTGATATGATCATGTAGCCGCTTCTAGCCCATAATAAAACGTTAATTTTCTTAGTATTATCTGCGTTATTCGGCCTATTGTCCCCATCTTCATTGTTATTTGTACAACGTTTCGGCCGATATGCCCTCCGGCCTTCTTCAGGTATTTCTTGTCGGACTCGGGAACCTTCTCGGACTCGGGAACCTTCTTGAACTCGGGAACCTTCTTTTCGAGCTCGGGAACTTTTTTTTGTCGTAACCGGGAGCCATCACGGAACTTTGAATCTACTAATCTTCAAGCCTCATCTCAAACACTCAGAGAAATAGTTAATTTTCTTCTAAACCGAAGATACCAGTATTCTATTATTTGTTGCGGAACAGTTACTATTATCTATTATTGAATTATTTAGCAGTGAACAATATTAACCAAAAGCATTACTATATAGTAGTGGAAAAATAAATACCTCAGACACACACACACAGACACACACACAGACACACACACATTTATATATATAAGGTGTGTCAAAAAAGTATCGAGATTTTTTGTACAATTTGACACACCTTGTATTCTGAAAAAATTAACGTTCCATCCATTTTTCATTTCCATTTTGGTAAACACAGATTCAAACTCGGCACTTTTATGACACACCTTGTATTCTGAAAAACGAATTTAACGTTCCATTCGTTTTCATTTCTCTCCTGGTAAAATACAGCTCAATCTTGATACTTTTATGACACACCTCGTATATTGTAAGATAAAAACCCGCAATAGCTTCAATTTTGAAATTTCTTCTTTTTTTCTAAATTCTTTCTACCTGAGCAACATTAAGTTGTCGGATAGCAGAAATATTCATGTATCGGAATATGGAACGGAAATTTAACAATACTTCCTATTTATCAGACAGATTATTATTCATTGCTTCAAATCAATGAAAATCACTTTATAAAAAATATAAATATAAATCCACGTTGAATAGATAAAATAACTACATACACACACATACACACACATACATACACACATTCAAACACGTAAAAACATAGGACAACATGACTACACACACACACACACACACACACACACACAGCGATTTGCCTAAGATAAATTCATATATGGGAATGACTACTGGCTTACACCCATTAGATCTACTAATAACGTAGAGTATATTTGGGTTATTTCCTAACATGTTCAAAGGGAACCACTCTTGACTGATAAAGTATCTATTTATTTATTGATCTACTAGGAAAAAGAAGACGGGTTAGGGTTAGGGTTAGGGTTTTTTAGGGTTAGGGTTAGTTTTAGGGTTAGGGTTAGTTAGGGTTTAGGGTTAGGGTTAGGGTTAGGTTAGTTAGGGTTAGGGTTGGGTTAGTTTTTAGAGTTAGATTAGGGTTAGGGTTTAGGGTTAGGGTTAGTGGTTAGGGTTAGGGTTAGTTTTTGGGTTAGGTTTAGGTTAGGGTTAGTGTTAGAATTAGGGTTTAGGGTTAGGTTAGTTTTTAGAGTTAGAGTTAGAGTTGGTTAGGGTTAGGGTTTAGGGTTAGGGTTGTGTTTAGAATTAGGGTTAGGGTTTAGGGTTAGGGTAGTTTTTAGAGTTTAGAGTTAGGGTTAGTGTTTGAGTTAGGGTTAAGGTTAGGGTTAGAGTTAGGGTTAGTGTTTAGAGTTAGGGTTAGGGTTTAGGGTTAGGGTTAGTGTTAGAGTTAGGGTAAAGGTTAGGGTTAGGGTTAGTGTTAGAGTTAGAGATAGGGTTAGGGTTAGCGTTTTAGGGTTAGTTTAATGGGAAAATAAATTATTTTTTCAGTCAAGAGTGGTTCCCTTTGATCATGTTAGACTTATAGGAAATAACCCATATTTGTGTACACCAGTGAGTGTACAAAAGAGTATACATGCATATGTATTCACATATACACTATGTTTACCAAGACGAATACTGACACACTCAATACAATACAAGTATTCTCCTCCAGCTATGGGTAAATGGTAGAATACACTGGACTCTTTAGCCTTGGTTACGATACAAATTTATCAAAAAAGGAAAACTCGGAATTCAAACCACTTAAACTTCGTTTAATAAATTCACCTTGTGTCACATCCTACTCGTGCGGAGGGATTGTAAATATGTATTTCTTTTTCTCTTTCTCTTTTTGAATCATTATTAATTGGTTGCTTGGATTTTGCGGAATGTTTGATTCTTTTGTTGGTATTTAGTTATTATGAAAACCCAATTTTTAATCACATTTTTAAAACTCATAAAAAAGAACCCTAACAGGTACTACCACTCCGTGAAAAAATGGGACTTGAAGGCGTTGAAAGGGTAGTCAACACTCACCAGAGCTCCAGAATGGGAACTTTACCACAAGCTGCAGTTTAACGTCAAATCCCGGACAATAAGACCTTCAGCCACCACTTCTAGTACCTACATGATAAAACATTGCTGGGATACTCATAATAGCAATAGGGTCGGAATAATCATACAGGTGCTAGGGATTGTGGTGGCCAGCCGATTGATAGATGGGGGACTCTCGACACGAGTCTAGCTAAAGTAAGGTCCAAAGTGGCGTGTTGCATGACATGGACCAGGATTCTGTCCTTAAGCTTAACGGTTCGCCATCTCCGGTCAACAGATAGTTCCATTGGTGAGGATTTTGCCACTTTGTAGAGGTGGAGTTTGTGTTCTACTGTTCCAGCCAACGGGGCTATATCATTTCACTGGCCTGTGATATTTTCAAGGTTAAATATATAATGGCTCTTTTTAAGGCATTTTTTACGCTGAATATCTGTCTTTCTAATCAGATCAAATTTTTAAGATACAGACTCTTACTTTAAATGTATAGAACAGCATTATGGATGTGACAAGTAGAGTCCACGGGATTTTGAGGGCGGGTTAGCTCAGTCGTAGAGCGTTTGGCTAGAAACACAAGGTCCTAGTTCGATCCTCGTCCTCGCCAACTCAGCGTATGAGTAGCACAGGGATCCTGCAGTAACGTAAGGCGCTGATGGTAGGTGTGGCATTCCACCACAGACGCAAAAATAATCTCTTTGGTCTAGCACTGGTGAAAAGGGTATAGACTCCCTCGCTGTCTGGCTGATACCGACATTAGCCGCGCCGACGACTTTACTTTTTTACGTCATATTATATATTTATTCTTGGTTTCTTATTAAAGTGAAGTACCAAAAAAAAGACAACTACCTTCAAGCGGGTAGCTCTATCCCCGCCTAAATAACAGCGGCTACGTTACGTTGCATAGAGATTGCGAGGTTTTCAAAGTCGTTGCGCGGCATACTTTATTAGGGTATTTACCACTTATGTGGGTATGACACAGGGTCGTTTAATGTGGGACCCACAAACCGAAGCTCATAGGATGGTGGACACAAAAAATGCGTAAATCCTCGTCAGCATTTTCCACTTCAAAGGGTGGTGCCTCAGGTTCTGGGCAATAAACCCGGCCCTGTGCTGCCCTTATTACAAGGAGGCAAGTTTGCCCGGGATGATGCCCACCCCTGGAATCACATCGTTATTTTCACTAACACCTTGTCATGCCGAAGCCCCCGGACTCTCGCCCCGAAGACCTGATTATTAGTGTTATAATTAAGTACAACTTATTCAAATATATCTTAAAAACCAGACCTGTCTAAACACAATGAATTGGTATTTTTAACTTCAGCATCAAATGACAATTCATATATCGCTTGATAAACTTTTGAACTTTGGACAATTTATTAGTGATCATTAGTTCCTTTGCCATTGGCATAAGTAAACCACTTGTTTCTTTCTTGCAAAGTTTTGTCCATATTCAAGTTTTTTTTTATCACAGGTTCATTCACTGTTCAGACGTATTCATTGATTGTCATGACTCTTACAGTTGAAGAAGCTTTTTAATGACTTCATTTTAACTTTTATTTTGCCCATTCATAAACGTTCAATGGTTGTCAGGTAACATTTCTTTTTCGCTCTTGACACATCCTTTCTCTATGACCATGTTATTTAGTGGAAGATTGATGAGGAACAGACGTCAAATTTCTATATATATATATATATATATATATATATATTGGTGTGTGTGTGTGTGTGTATGTATTGTATGTATATATTACTAAAATTATTGGTCTCTCTCCCCCCTCTCTCTTCACGTATCTCTCTTATATTCCCTGTTTCTCTCTCTATCTCTCTATCTCTATATATATACAATATAATATAATAATATATATAATTCTTATTATAATGGAGATTCTGTGTTTTTCTGTTGTAACCGAAACTATATTCCTACTCATGTCACAATTTTCTTTAGTTATTGACATCACATTCTCCATGATTTTATTTTTATTTAACCTCAATTATAATAAAATTGTCTTACATTATAAATACTGTTAACTATCTACATAGTATTTACCGCGTACCCCACTGTACGGTTCAGGCAAAAGTCCCTATTAACGTGAGACCACCCACAAGCCGAAGCTCATGGAGTGGCAGGTGAAAATTGCGTCGATCCCGTCGGCATTCCCCCTTCCAAGGGAGGGCGCCTCAGGCACTGGGCATAAAGCCAGCCCTGCCCCTAAATCAAGGGGCAGTGTGCCTGGGGGATGGCCCCCTGGGATCGACGCTGTTAATTATATCAATGGTCCAGAGGCCGAAGCCACTGTTAACCATATCTACATATATTTACGCGTACCCACTTGTACGGGCAGGCACAAAGTCCCTATTAACGTGGGACCACCCACAAGCCGAAGCTCATGGAGTGGCAGGTGAAAAAATTGCGTCGATCCCGTCGGCATTCCCCTCAAGGGGGGCGCCTCGGCACTGGGCAATAAACCAGCCCTTGCCCTTTAAATCGAGGGGCAGTGTTGCTGGGGGATGGCCCTGGATCGACGCTGTTAATTATATCAATGGTCCAGAGCCGAAGCCACTGTTACCATATCTACATCTAATAACATGCAAATTATATATAATACAACAAAATAGCGGTTTACAGTGTATAACGGGAAGGCTAATTTGCATATTATATTAAAAATCGAATTTATAAATATGTGCTTATATTATTGATTCTAACTGTTGGTTATTATTTAATGAATATAAGTAAAAATCTCATCACATTAATCTTAAATGAAATTCCATTAACAAGATAAATAACTGTCATTTTTATTCTT
Organism: Doryteuthis pealeii; assembly: GCA_023376005.1. Classification (NCBI taxonomy): domain Eukaryota; kingdom Metazoa; phylum Mollusca; class Cephalopoda; order Myopsida; family Loliginidae; genus Doryteuthis; species Doryteuthis pealeii. Next base: position 26,601 of record JALAJA010000703.1, on the reverse strand, counting down.
TACTTCCTCTTTTAACTAAATACTTAAATTAGAAAAAAGATTGAAAACAGAGGGAGTATAATAAAAATGGAACAACTGAACTTATACTCTTATCACTCTCGTCTTTCATTGTTATTTTTTCTAATTTAAGTATTTAGTTAAAAAGAGGAAGTAAAGAATAAAATGACAGTTATTTTATCTTGTTAATGGATTTCATTTAAGATTAATTGATGAGATTTTTACTTATATTCATTAAAATAAAACCAAACAGTTAGAAATCAATAATACTAAGCACATATTTATTAAATTCGTTTTTAATATTAATATGCAAATTAGCCTTCCCGTTTACACTGTAAACCGCTATTTTGTTGTATATATAAATTAATTGCATGTTATTAGTATGTAGATATGGTTAACAGTGGCTTCGGCCTCTGGACCATTGATATAATTAACAGCGTCGATCCCAGGGGCCATCCCCCAGGCAACACCTGCCCCCTCGATTTAAAGGGGCAGGGCTGGTTTATTGCCCAGTGCCCGAGGCGCCCCCTTGAGGGGAATGCCGACGGGATCGACGCAATTTTTTCACTCACTCCATGAGCTTCGGCTTGTGGGTGGTCCCACGTTAATAGGACTTTGTGCTGACCCGTACAAGTGGGTACGCGGTAAATATATGTAGATATGGTTAACAGTGGCTTCGGCCTCTGGACCATTGATATAATTAACAGCGTCGATCCCAGGGGCCTCCCCCAGCAACACCTGCCCCCTTGATTTAAAGGGGCAGGGCTGGCTTTATTGCCCAGTGCCTGAGGCGCCCCCCTTGAGGGGAATGCCGACGGGATCGACGCAATTTTTCACCTGCCACTCATGAGCTTCGGCTTGTGGGTGGTCTCACGTTAATAGGGACTTTGTGCCTGACCCGTACAAGTGGGGTACGCGGTAAATACTATGTAGATATGGTAACAGTATTAATAATGTAAGACAATTTTATTAATAATTGAGGTTAAATAAAAATAAAATCATGGAGAATGTGATGTCATAACTAAGAAAATTGTGACATGAGTAGGAATATAGTTTCGGTTACAGACAGAAAACACAGAATCTCCATTATAATAAGAATTAATATATTATATTATATTATATAATATATATAGAGATAGAGAGATAGAGAGAGAAACAGGACATATAGAGAGATACGTGAGAGAGAGAGGGGGAGAGAGACAATAATTTTAGTAATATATACATACATACATACACACACACACACACACACACATATATATATTATAATATATATATATATGATAGAAAATTTGACGTCTGTTCCTCATCAATCTTCCAACTAAAAATAACATGGTCAATAGAAGAAAGGATGTGTCAGAGCGAAAAGAAAATGTTACCTGGACAACCATTGAACGTTTATGAATTGGGGCAAAATATATAAGTTAAAATGAAGTCATTAAAAGCTTCTTCAACTGTAAGAGTCATTGACAATTCAATGAATACGTCTGAACAGTGAATGGGAACTGTGATAAAAAAAAACTTGAATATGGACAAAACTTTGCAAGAAAGAAACCAGTGGTTACTTATGCCAATGGCAAAGGAACTAATGATCACTATAAAATTGTCCAAAGTTCAAAAGTTTATCAAGCGATATATGATTGTCATTTGATGCTGAAGTTAAAAATACCATTCATTGTGTTTAGACAGTCTGGTTTTTAAGATATATTTGAATAAGTTGTACTTAATTATAACACTAATAATCAGGTCTTCGGGCGAGAGTCCGGGGGCTTCGGCCACTGGACAGGTGTTAGTGAAAATAACGATGTGATTCCAGGGTGGGCATCATCCGGCAACACTTGCCTCCTTGATATAAAGGGGCAGCACAGGGCCGGGTTTATTGCCCAGAACCTGAGGCACCACCCTTGAAGTGGAATGCTGACGAGGATTTACGCATTTTTTTGTGTCCACCATCCTATGAGCTTCGGTTTGTGGGTCCCACATTAAAACGACCCTGTGTCATACCACATAAGTGGTAAATACCCTAATAAAGTATGCCCGCGCAAACGACTTTGAAACCTCGCAATCTCTATGCCACGTAACGTAGCCGCTGTTATTTAGGCGGGGATAGAGCTACCGCTTGAAGGTAGTTGTCTAATTTTTTGGTACTTCACTTTAGATAAGAAACCAAGAATAAATATATAATAGACGTAAAAAAGTAAAGTCGTCGGCGCGGCCTAATGTCGGTATCAGCCAGACAGCGAGGGAGTCTATACCCTTTTCACCAGTGCTAGACCAAAGAGATTATTTTTGCGTCTGTGGTGGAATGCCACACCTACCATCAGCGCCTTACGTTACTGCACGGATCCCTGTGCTACTCATACGCTGAGTTGGCGAGGACGAGGATCGAACTAGGGACCTTGTGGTTCTAGCCAAACGCTCTACCGACTGAGCTAACCGGCCCTCAAAAGCCCGTGGACTCTACTTGTCACATCCATAATGCTGTTCTATACATTTAAAGTAAGAGTCTGTATCTTAAAAATTTGATCTGATTAGAAAGACAGATATTCAGCGTAAAAAATGCCTTAAAAAGAGCCATTATATATTTAACCTTGAAAATATCACAGGCCAGTGAAATGATATAGCCCCGTTGGCTGGAACAGTAGAATACACAAACTCCACCTCTACAAAGTGGCAAAATCCTCACCAATGGAACTATCTGTTGACCGGAGATGGCGAACCGTTAAGCTTAAGGACAGAATCCTGGTCCATGCATGCAACACGCCACTTTGGACCTTACTTTAGCTAGACTCGTGGTCGGAGAGTCCCCCATCTATCAATCGGCTGGCCACCACAATCCCTAGCACCTGTATGATTATTCCGACCCTATTGCTATTATGAGTATCCCAGCAATGTTTATCATGTAGGTACTAGAAGGTGGTGGCTGAAGGTCTTATTGTCCGGGATTTGACGTTAAACTGCAGCTTGTGGTAAAGTTCCCATTCTGGAGCTCTGGTGAGTGTTGACTACCCCTTCAACGCCTTCAAGTCCATTTTTTTCACGGAGTGGTAGTACCTGTTAGGGTTCTTTTTTATGAGTTTTAAAATGTGATTAAAAATTGGGTTTTCATAATAACTAAATACCAACAAAAATGAATCAAACATTCCGCAAAATCCAAGCAACCAATTAATAATGATTCAAAAAGAGAAAGAGAAAAAAAATACATATTTACAATCCCTCCGCACGAGTAGGATGTGACACAAGGTGAATTTATTAAACGAAGTTTAAGTGGTTTGAATTCCGAGTTTCCTTTTTTGATAAATTTGTATCGTAACCAAGGCTAAAGAGTCCAGTGTATTCTACCATTTACCCATAGCTGGAGGGAGAATACTTGTATTGTATTGAGTGTGTCAGTATTCGTCTTGGTAAACATAGTGTATATGTGAATACATATGCATGTATGTACTCTTTTGTACACTCACTGGTGTACACAAATATGGGTTATTTCCTATAAGTCTAACATGATCAAAGGGGAACCACTCTTGACTGAAAAAATAATTTATTTTCCCATTAAACTAACCCTAAAACGAAAAACCCTAAACCCTAACTCTAACACTAACCCCTAAACCCTACCCTAACTCTAACACCCCCTAACCCTAACCTAACTACTAACTAACCTAAAAACTAACCCTAACCCTAACCCTAACCCCTAAACACTAACCCTACCTAACCCTAACCCTAACCCTAACTCTAACTCTAACTCTAAAAAACTAACCCTAACCCTAAACCCTAAACCTACTAACCCTAACCTAAAAAACTACCCTAACCCTAAACACCTAACCCTAACCCTAACCCTAACCCTAACTCTAACTCTAAAAACTAACCCTAACCCTAACCCTAACCCTACTAACCCTAAACCCTAAACCCTAACCCTAAAAACTAACCCTAACCCTAAAAACTAACCCTAACCCTAAACCCTAACCCTAACCCTAACCCGTCTTCTTTTTTTCCTAGTAGATCAATAAAATAAATAGATACTTTATCAGTCAAGATGGTTCCCCTTTGAACATGTTAGGAAATAACCCAAATATACTCTACGTTATTTAGTAGATCTAATGGGTGTAA
>JALAJA010000703.1:0-17500 GCA_023376005.1 Doryteuthis pealeii | reverse complement strand
TGAGCCTGTTGAATTCTTACGGTCAAGTCACAATGAAAGAACCGGTTACCGCTAGATAACCAAAGCGGTGATGAGCCTGTTCAATTCTTTAGGTCAAGTCTCGTTTAAAGCACCGGTTACCGCTATATCACCAAAGCAGTGATGAGCCTGTTCAATTCTTTCGGTCAAGTCACATTGAAAGAACCGGTTACCGCTAGATCACAAAAAGTGGTGATGAGCCTGTTCAATTATTACGGTCAAGTCTCGTTAAAAGAACTGGTTACCGCTAGATCACCAAATCAGTGATGAGCCGTTCAATTCTTACGGTCAAGTCACGATGAAAGCACCGGTTACCGCTAGATAACCAAAGCGGTGATGAGCCTGTTCAATTATTACGGTCAAGTCACATTGAAAGAACCGGTTACCGCAAGATCACCAAATCAGTGATGAGCCTGTTCAATTCTTTCGGTCAAGTCACGATGAAAGCACCAGTTACCGCTAGATAACCAAAGCGGTGATGAGCCTGTTCAATTCTTTCGGTCAAGTCACAATGAAAGAACCGGTTACCACTAGATCACCAAAGCGGTGATGAGCCTGTTCAATTATTACGGTCAAGTCACATTGAAAGAACCGATTACCGCTAGATCACTAAAGGGGTGATGAGCCTTGTTCAATTATTACGGTCAAGTCACGTTAAAATAACCGGTTCCCGCTAGATCACCAAAGTGGTGATGAGCCTGTTCAATTCTTACGGCCAGGTCGCGTTAAAGGATTCGGTTACCGCTAGATAACCAAAGCGGTGATTAGCCTGTGCAATTCTTTACGGGCAAGTCACATTGAAAGAACCGGTTACCGCTAGATAACCAAAGCGGTGATGAGCCTGTTCAGTTATTACGGTCAAGTCACATTGAAAGAACCGGTTACCGCTAGATCACCAAAGCGGTGATGAGCCTGCTCAATTCTTTCGGTCAAGTCACATTGAAAGAACTGGTTTACCGCTAGATCACTAAAGGGTGATGAGCCTGTTCAATTATTACGGTAAAGTCACGTTAAAAAAACCGGTTACCGCTAGATCACCAAAGCGGTGATGAGCCTGTTCTATTATTACGGTAAAGTTACATTGAAAGAACCAGTTACCACTAGATCACCGAAGTTAAGCAGCCATGTGCCTGTTAAACATTTAAGCAACATTAGGTACTATAAGTAAACTGATATCAAAATGACTTGATTCGGCATTAAATGATCCTAAAAGGTGTTGATATGGCGTAAAACAAAACAAAAAATCAAACTGCTTTTAAACTCGACCTCGTATCACATCTTATCTGTGCGGAGAGGTTGGCAAATATGTTATATACCTCTTTTAACACAGCGCGTTATTTATAACGTTATCTTTATCATAAAATATTACTTTAAGTATAATGTTATTTTATATACCGAAATATTGCAATAGCTCTTAAGTAAACATCAAACTTTGTAATAATTAAATTATCGGTAATTTATGAGGAAGTGCGTCCCGGTCTCCTGCCTCAGAAATTGCTACCCGGTGACTATTAAAATAACGTCCCCAGCTATGTCGTCTCGGTGGTTACTTGAAAGAAACAACCAACTTAGGGCGTAATTTTTTGTTAATGTATAGAAATTTGTCGTAATTCTTTTTTATTTATCCTAATTTGTCGTAATTCTTGTTTAGATATGAAGATGGTCATATAGTTTGGAATAGACTGAGATAGATGGATAGATAGATAAACAAACAAATAATATAGATAGATATGAACAAATGGAGATAGGTAGATAGATATATATAAACAAGTAAGACATGAACAAATTTAGGTAGATAGATAAATAGATATCCATCTTCATATCTAAACAAGAATTACGACAAAGTTCTATAAATAAACAAGAATTACGGCAAATTACGATTAATAAATAAGAATTACGCCAAAAAAGAATCCCTCCCCTAAAATATATTTAACGCCCTAAGTTGGTTGTTTTCTTTCAAGTAACACCACCGAGACGACATAGCTGGGACGTTATTTTAATAGTCACCGGGTAATAATTTCTAGGGCAGGAAACCGGGAAGCTTTTCCTCATAAATTACCAATTATATTATCAAGTTTGGTTTTTTATTGCCGTTTCTATTCAGGAACCTTTTGCACAGAGGTCATCTCTACTTAGTTCATATAATGAAGGTTCAATTAAAAAGAAATGACAACGTCGAGCGTGGTAGAATATTTCAATAAGTTTCTGAATCTCGTGAATTATTATTTCATAAAATGTGTAAGTTGATCTTTCTTCCTGTGAGCAGAAAGAAAGATAATAATAAAATATAGAATATGATGAAACGCATTATCAGTTTGGAATGTTTTATGCAGGAAGGTGCATATAAAATCATAAAGCGTGAAGAATATTATTATCTCGGCGAACAAGTCGAACTCCTTTACATTTGGGAATAAAAACCAGAATATTTATGACATGGGACTTCTGATACGTAGAAGCATATGATATGGAAAAAAAGAAGAAAAGTAAAGAAAATGTACACAACAGCAATGATTAATTCTGACTGTTGCTGCGAATGTATAGTTACATAAACAATGGTTGAAAACTATTAGCTACGGATGTGGAGACAGTAAAGCTATAAGAAACTGCAGTGGTATCACAGTTCAAGCGACATATGAACACAATACTCCACATTTTATACATTTGACCCTGATATGGCGACTCGGCAGAGCAATAATATTAAGCGACGTCATATTATAAGAACATTATAAATGCCATATGATCAATTGGAAGGATACACACATAGACAAATGTCTCATACGAAAATTGATAATCAACAAAACAATGAATAAAAAGGATCGATATCATATAAATTCATATATAAACTTATACAAGGTGCCATTGTCTGCATGATATATTCTTATCGCTGAATCAAATCAAAACTTTCAAAAAGATCTGAAGTATGACGCTACAATGGAACAAAAGAGATGGGTAAAATAGTTCTTCTATAAAATCAGAGGCAGTATATTTTGAAAACGACATACTTCTCTGAAAGTATTGGAATATTATTCAGTTCTGCCTTGTATTGCAGTGTAATGTAAGAGAATGGATAAAGATACGTGTAGCGTAATTATTTTGGTCTGCGGGAAATTTGGAGATTGAAAATAAAACGGTATTCTAATTTCTGGAGAAGAGAGGAAAAAGAAATAAGAACAAAGAGAGGTTAAAGTTTGGAACTCAACTGACTGACGAATGGCCCCAAAATAGATTTTAAATAAAAAACGGAAGTTCCGGGTTTTGACCGGAAGCAGAAGTTGGGTGAACCTCCCAACCCGGGACGAGAAACGGAAAAGAGGAAAATCGGCCTTTTCGGCTGGGCTTGGTGAGAGCCAGACGTGGCCTCCCGGTTCTCTGTATGGGTTTCGCATAGTAGTACCGAACATGATTTACGAAAGAGTAATTTGACCGTACCCTCTCTCTCTCTCTCTTTCCTTCTCTGTGAAAAGAACCCACGAGCCCAGAAAGAAATAAACAACCCCTTGTGACTATACGACTTGAGTATGTTGTTTCTGAACTAACGACGACTACTACTATTAAACGACTAGTTTGGCGCCTATGCTATTATCAGATCACTAGACATGAAACAAATCAATACCATACAACATAATCCCAAATAATGCTAACACATTGATAAAACCAATTACTAAAAAGTATAAATATAAATACCTGATATGTATCACTTCCTAACCGTTACATATGACATAACCCCAGACGGGTTGATATGCCGTTAAAATCAATAAACAAACAAACAAATTCACTATGTTACTCATACTTCTCTTCATATGCTGTCAATCTTTACAGACACACAGACACACTGAGACACAAATACTCACAGACACACAAATACTCACAGACACACATATAGAAGGTGTGTAAAAAAGTATCGAGAATTTTGGTAGGTTTTGACACACCTTGTATTCTGAAAAGAAATAGATTTCCATTCATTATTTTTCTGAATACAAAGTGTGTCAAAAAAGTACCAAATCTAAAGCTGTATTTACCAAGATAAAAATGAAGAATGAATGGAACGTTATTTTTTCAGAATACAATGTGTGTCAAATAATCTCGTTATTTTTTGCCACACCATGTATATATATATATATATATATATATATATATATATATATGATGATGAGTTGTAAGCATACATAGAAATGTTAATGTAAAATTACCTATATAGCGCAGGAAGAGCTAGTAAAAAGTGCATTCTACGAAGAACATTCAATATTTATATGATCAAATATATGCGATTATGGCAATAAGCTTAAATGTAGTGGCGAAAAATTAAGACACACATACACACACTCACACACACACACACACACACATATATATATATATATATATATATATATATATTTACCAACCCGTACACACGAGCAGGATGTAACACGAGGTCAATATCTCAAGCGGAGTTCAACTGGTTTGAATTATGAGTTTTCCTTTCCCTAGACCGGTTTCCTAATCAATGTTAAAAAGCCCAATATGCCCTACTATTTATCCATAGCTGGAGGCAGAGTAGGATTCATACCTTTCCCAAGTATTAGTGAAAAGTGAAATGCAATTACCACATCCAGGATTTGAACTCGGGGCGACCAGTTATATATATATATATATAGTCAAGATTTTTTTTTTTAAACATTTAAAAAACCTTTAGGAAAAAATATTACAAAACTTTTCATGAACAATTTTTTTAACTGGAGTCATATGAAGCATGAAGTAAATATGTGTGTGTATTTGATAATTTTTCTCCTGACTTAACTACTTGAAATTCTATCTCGTTGTATAATAATTGTTCTATCTATATTTATTTCATTTTATAATTATCAATGACTAATTTAGAAGTACACACACACACACATATATATATATTTAGTGACTTTCTACACGACAGTATGAGAAGTAAACACACAAACGATGTGTTTTGATACGGCTTTTTAGCCGACAATTTTTTGGGAGAATATGTGCTGTCGGCTAAAAAAGCCATATAAAAACACATCGTTTGTGTATTTACACACACACACACACACACACACACACACACACACACACACACACACATATATATATATATATATATATATATATATATATATAATACAATATAGAATGAATAGAGAATGAATGAGAAAAGTATTGGCATGAAAAGGTGCTCAATGCTAATTAAGCAGAGCAGATTTATCATCAATAGTAATGATATTATGGATGATTTGGACACATAACATAAAGTTTCATGGTTATGCAATCCTCAGATGAGTCAAATCTCAGGTTTGCATACCATGAATCTTTAAATTTTGAGTCCAAATCATCCATAATACCATTACTATTGATTATATATATATACATATGTGTGTGTGTGTGTGTGTGTGTGTGTGTGTGTGTGTTTTGGTATCCAGTAGATATAAACTAACACTTTTTATTTAAAACAATTACATAATTATTATGTACTATGAAGGAATCGGGCAAAGCTCGGCTAAAGAGTGTAGTAGTTACTCCAATTCCTCTTATTATTGGATACGGTTCTATGGTCTTGACAGGCCTCTATAAAGTTTGACAAACTACCTTGAAGAGAGAACGACCTGAAAGATCTTTGACATAGAGCCCTTTATGCTATAAATGCAACCTGGTTGCCTTTTTAAAGTAACCCTTGGTTCAAAAGCCGTGACACGTAGCACATCACTTTAAGTTGCGTTAAATAGCCTCCAGGGGTTTTCCTCGTTTCTCAACCCTCATGGTGTATTTCTGCGATTGAAACGAAGGGAAAATTGTAAATTGAAGCCGACACTGGAAGCTACAGTCACAGTCATTTATGCCTGCGGCTCAGAGTTAATTGCTTGCTTTGTTTTGAATCTAGAGACAGATGCATTATTTAGCAATCGTCTGGGTTAGGTATTTAGTTATTTAGTTTTACCATCTCTTGCCTCACACAGAGTTGAACTTCGAGGAGTCGTGCGTTGACCTTAGGTGAGTTCCAGAAGTGTGGGACACTCATTAAAATCCAGTCACTCTCCTATTTTGCTTACTGTTATACAGCACCGCATTTACCGATTGGTTTCAAAATAATCTCCTTGGTCTAGTGATTCTGAAAAGGGGATAGACTCACTCGCTGTCTGGCTGATACCGACATTTGGCCACCCCAACAACTTTACTTTTTTTTACTATCTAATGATTAATAAACTTGTCTCGTTTATCATCACTACTATTTAGTGACTTCTAACTCCTCTGGGTGCTCAGTTATTAGTGACCTTGTACCAGACCAAAGCTCTGCTTGATTACTCGATATGAATGAGGAGTATCGTTTCATAGTACGGTATATATATACAGGGTGTTCGGGATAAATTTGTCATATCTATATTTGGTTATTTTTCTCTCTAGAAGGGCCGGGTTAGCTCAGTCACTAAAGCGTTTGGCTAGTTCGATACCGGCCCTCGCGAACTCAGCATATGAGTAGCACAAAAAAGTAGTAAAAAGTTTAATGTCTGCAGTCCCAGAAAACCATTTCTGCAGACTTCGGATGAGACTGTCATATTGTAGATAAATAATGCGAAAGGAATTTTCTATCGTTCCTATAATGTCTGATGAAACCTCAGAAGAACAACGATATGTCACGTGACTTGTTAAATTAATAAATTAGTGGAAAGTAGGACAAAATTTTCCGAAGGGAGAGCCACGTTTTGCTCAGTCAGTGCATTGTGCCAAACTCACCCAACATTCTCACCTCTCACTCTTCCTCGCTCCCACTTCGCCACGTGACAAAACTATTGTCGAATTTACATCAATGGGATTTTGAATTATTTACACCCAGAAGCATGTCTCTTATGTCGACGCTAAAAAAAAAGAAGTATATTTTTTGTTTGTTGGTTTTGAAAACTATCACAATGCAAGTGTAAAGAAAAAAGAAGCTGATTGTGGTGTTTTTGGTAACCTGTGATTTATTCTCAATTCTTAATATTTCGGGATATATTTTTTTGTTTTATCGAAATAACTAATTTGTCTGGTCACTAGTTCCATAACCTGGATAGGTCATAGGTGCATGTAGCGTGTCAGGGATGGAAATAAACTGGCGGGAACCATCTCTCGTTGACTAAAAACTTTTCTGTCACCGGGTAGCAATTTTTGAGGGAGGAGACCGGGACGCACTTCCACATAAATTACCGAGTTAGATTTGCCACAAAACTGCCCATATTATTAATGTATTTCAAATCCAGAAACATGTGCTATATATCTCTACGAAATAAAGATTTACATAGTACATGGTGAGAATAATTTGCATAATGATTTTAACAAAACTGGGTTTAATAAATAATTATTTACTTTTATTGATTTCTCATACTATCATGTTATTCTCAGACGAATTAACAGCAATCCTATATATAATTTTATATAGAAATCAATTAAATAACATTAGAATAAGTAATATTTATATTCATTCTTATTTAGTTTCATTAGTCTTTCTAATTTAATATCATATTTTGTTACGTTAAAACTTATATACGTGCACCCAGGATCGCATAATTTTGCTAGGAATGATAATAACAAAAAAGAATTCCGACCCTAAAAATATTGATGAATTCCTGAGTCTAACCATGTTTTCATGTTCATCGTCATCGTCGGATCGAGATTGCACATCTCGTCGATGGTTAAAAGGAGGCGCGTGCTCTAATGATTAGACACGTAAGAAGTTGACTCGCCGACCCGACTTCAATTCCTAGAAGAAGCTGTTTGCATTTCACATGGCACTAATACCCTTGGGAAAGTTATGAATCCATCTTTCCCTCCAGCTATGGGTAAATAGCTGGGCAAACTGAACTTTTTACCTTTGGTTGGGTAACCAGTCTAGGAAAAGGAAAATTCTGAATTAAAACCTGTTAAACTCCGCTTAAGAAATTGACCTTGTGTCGCATCATGCTCGTTCGGAGGGGTTGGCATATTATATATATATATATATATATATATTATATATATACTTGGTGCTGGTACCAAGTTTCTTGGTACAAGGTGATTCTAGGTGGGTCCTAATCTCTACCCGTAGTTTGTTGTAGAGTTCAGGTTCCGTATGAGGGCTCAATGTTTAATTATTGTAAACAGAGCAAATTTATTTGGGAATAAAAAGGCCTTAAATACCATGGGTATCGTGGTTATGGACCATTTCACTCGCGAGTATGTTCACGAGCTTCTTCAGACCACTGATATATTTTATTTAAATAAAATATATCAGTGGTCTGAAGAAGCTCGTGAACATATCGCGAGTGGAATTTTCGATTACCCATGGTATTTAAGGCCTTTTTCTTCCCAATATATATATATATATTATATAAGTGGAATGTTCATAAATATGATTAATATTAGATTAAGATGGGATATATACATGGGTGTACTAGGTATGGATAAATAGTAAGACTGACTCTTTAAAACTTGGTATGAAAACCGGCCTAGGAGAAAAATTTTAACCTGTTAACTCCACTATAAAATTGACCATGTGTCGCATGTGATGAGGGGATGGGTTAATACATACCGTTCCCAGCAGTATGAACGCGTGTGTTTTTTTTTTCCATATTGTGACTTATTTTCTCATGTCAGATGGAATGATGCATTTTTCATATAGAAATATCGTCGATTTTTCATTTTCTGTGCTAATCTGATTTTAGGCTGAGAACATGGAGTGCTGGGGACATCTTTACCGGTGTCATTAATTGTTTGACAGTTTTCGACCAGAAAAAAAATGACATGTGGCTTTATGCTGAGTCAGCTTAAATATTTTCCATGCTAATCTACTTGCTATTCCATCTCCCTCTGTCTGTCTGTCTGTCTGTAAAGGGCCGGGTTAGCTCAGTCGGTAGAGCGTTCGCTAGAAACCACAAGGTTCCTAGTTCGATACCGGTCCTCGCCAACTCAGGTATGAGTAGCACAGGGATCTGTGCGGTAAAGTAAGGAGCTGATGGTAGGTGTGGCGCTCACACTCAGATGCTAAAAACATCTCCTTGGTCTAGCGCTATGAAAGGGGATGACTCCCTCGCTGACTGGCTGATACGACTTTAGGCGCCCGACGACTATTACTTACTTACTGATATTAGTATGACAAAATTGATTCGACAAACAGGAATATTTCTTATATGTTATTTATTATCTCGGCTAGAATCCACAAGGTTCCTAGTTCGATACCGGTCCTCGCCACTCAGATATGAGTAGACAGGATCCTGTGTGGTAAAGTAAGAGGTTGATGGTAGGTGTGGCGCTCTACCCCAGATGCTAAAAACAATCTTCTTAGTCTAGCGCTATTGAAAATGGATAGACCTCTCGATGACTGGCTGATACCGACTTTAGGCGCCCGACGACTTACCTTACTTATTATCAACTAGTTTCGACCTTAGCTCATCGTCAGAAAGAATTTCTTGTTTGAAGAAATGTTGTTTGAGAGTTTTTTTGAAGGGAGCTTTATAAAAAAAATTATAGAAATTGAAATATTTTTGAGGGTTTGATCTGCTATTATAATCCGGTAAAGGAGTGTATTAGTAGTAGCAAGTCATTCCGTGAAAGAAAAAAACTCTTCATATATTATGTTACACAATCTGTTTTAGAGAAGTATCTTAATGACCCTTATGAGCTTTATCTAAAAGGTTGGCTGTAAACAGCAGGATTTGATGATAAGACAGCATTCATGGCAACTAAATGTACTTATACGTTTAGCGACGCGAGTGAACAATTTGTACACGCTTCACGCCCCATCAGCCAACAATCACCCCGCAACACCATCAGTTATCGATTTTCTCAAACTTTCTTCTTGTGTTGTGTATCCTCACCCCGAGGTCAGCGATTGCACTTGGACGACGATCCGGCACGCGTCAAATATTTGTCTAGCGCGCGTTAATTGACAGCGCCTGCTTCTGAATAGTTCATGAGGAAAATGTGTACACGTGTTCTTTCTGGCGGAAATATTAAGCGTTAATGTCTGTGAATGATATGGCCCAAATGTTTCCATCCCCGAACATACGAATGGTGAGTCAAAAGTAATGTCATTTTGTTTAGGACAGGTTATAATACCAACCCAGGAACGTGTATCACACATCAAAATGAGCTGGTCCTCTGTAGATCACATTTCTACTTCTCAACATGGTGAGTCAAAAGTATGCAATTTTGTTTAGACAGGTATAATCACAATCACAGGAACATGTAACATACATCAAAATGAAGTGGTCATCTGTGGATCACATCCCAACTTATCAACATATAGTGAGTCAAAAAGTAATGCCATTTTGTTTGGACAGGCATAATTACTACACAGGAACATCATATCATGCATCCAAATGAGCTGGTATCCTGTGCATCACATCCCTTCTTTTCCATATAACCACCGTTTCTCTCAATAGCAATGTTCCAACTTCGAATGAGCGCCTTTATCCTGCTCGTAAGATTCTATTGACTGATGTTTGGGACATTGTTCAAGTCAGTGAAAGAAAGGCTCAAATGTTTTCATACGATGGTGAGTAAAAAAGTAATGCCATTTTGTTTAGTACAGGTATAATTACGAACACGAAACATGTATCATAGCTGGTTCTCTGTGATCACATCCGTACTTCTCCACACCGTTTCTTTCAATTGCAATGTTCACTTTGAATGAGGTATGTATCACTGTCCCGTAAAATTGTGTTGACTGTTCTTTGAGCCACTTCTTCACTTACAATTTTCACTTTCCTCGTCACTGGATAATGGTTCTCTCTCTAAAACACCCTATTCATGGGACGAAAGAGACGACTTTACCTGGAGGCGCTAAAATTCTTGGATTCATTACCATTTCCCATTGTTATTAAACTCATGTTATATCCACCAGTCTCTGTTCAGGATTTGAATCGAGTAGCCGATTCCTCTTTTTATGGCAATAACCGTTTACAGATACACACTCTTCATTGAAATAATAGACAGGTATATTATCCCTATCGCCGGGAAACTGTGGATGGCAACCAGTTGATGCTTAAGGACGGAATCCTTGGTGCATGACCTGTCAATGCAATAACAACACCCCACTTGGCCATTATCTTAGCTCTAAAGTGGGCTGCGTCGGAGTGCCGCCCCGTCAATCGGCTGACCTATGGAAGCTCTTCCCTATATCGATTGTCACACCTATTTTCTTAATGAAAACCCCCAACCACTTTTATTATGTTGTGTGCTAGACGTCGCGTTGCTGGTTTGTATTTTCCTGGAATGACGTTAAACATCTATCTGATCCGTTAAACAGTTCCAGCATTCTGGAGGTTTGAGGATGTGGAGCACACCATCATTACCATTGTTACCGGGATTTATTCTGCAGTGGTCAGTACTGTATAGGTCACTTGTTATAAATCTTTTTATGGGTGCATCTGTAGGCTTTAAACAAGAGCGCTTTGTTGTCGAGTGGATTGGCATTCTTGGTAACTTCCTATTGATAATGAATCGCTTTAGTTCTTCTGGTAAAGCGATCCTGCAGTATTGTACGTCACTTCCTCCAATTGCTAGTACGAACTGTGAGTCAGTCATGCAGGTGTCTTAATAGTGTATCAGCACCCAGTATGGGACTATAGTGCCTTGGCCGGAAGGAATAACCACGTAACCACGACTAGGTCCTAAATCCCGTTGGAAGGAATGTAGACTACAACATATATCCCCTAAAATATTCCAACTCATCGATGGTTAAATCGGGAGAACAATTTGTTTATAGAATTGCCTCAAAAAACACATTACACCAAGAACTAATGCACTATAACAAAATTCACTTTACCCTGATAAACTTATCCTTAGTTGTTTCCCAATTTTACTTAAGCAATAAACAACTGCAGAACAACCTTACTGTCAAAATAAAGATAAAAATAAATAACTTGAACGAAATACATAACAATAAATTGACCATTCTCAGACCTGCCACTAAAATTTCTGTTTGACTGTTCTTGAGCCATTCTTCGCTACAGATTCACTTCTCGTCACTGGAATAATTTTTGGTATCTCAAACCTTACGATCTTCCATGCAGGGCGCCGAAGAATGAATCGTCCGGACGCGATTGGGGAGTATGGGAGGATGAGGCGTTTACAGTTGATCCTGATGCTTGTGTGTGGTCGCATATTGTCAAGGAAGTAGCGAGACATTATTCGCACTTGGGCAAGTTGGCGTCTTACTTCGTCGGTTCTTGTTCTAGTCATCGTAAGGTTCTCAATTAGCCGTAGTTGCTATTGTTGAAAAACTTCACAAGGCATAATAACTCAGCGGGTGTGTTGATGATTGTCATTAATCAATCAATCAACAACTCGATAAATTAATTGATCACAACCAAATTCTTTTTATCTCTGTCCTTACAAACGAGCCATTGCTAAAATCGCTCGATTTCGTGTTGTAGACGTTTTACGCTTTTACATCGATTGTTATTTCAGGTGAAGTGTATTTCAGACATCAGCATCCATTTTAATATATCCCTATTAGAATAAGTCCTCTTATTTAAGGAGACAATTACTCTGCTCTCATACCCTGTTTCAGACACACTCAGAATATAATTGTATTTAAGAGTGAACTACGAAACAACTCATGAGTAAGAATTCAAGAGAACAGAGAGAAAAGATTCACTTTATAGAACAGAGAAAAACACAACTATTATCTGTATCGATAGTGGCAGTTCTTAGTTGAAGTTCATACGCTATGTAATAAATATTCAAAGGAAAGTGGGAGGACAAAGTTCTCAATTTCAGAGGCTAAATCGTTCGTAAAGAGATCAATGATTTGTGTCTTGCCAAAAATATGTTAGAAATGGAGAAATGATCGAAAAGTACACAGAAGATAGATGAGGGTGATTCCATATTGCTTTGGAATTCTATTAAGAATCATCGGCTAAATTAGTTTTATGGAAGAAAACTGCTGGAAGATTTCGATTTGACTAACAAAACGAAGGACCTAAAAGCAGAAAGCACGGTCTGTACTCGAGTATCGGAGTTTATCATAGATAGAATAGGAAGAACAGGCTACTGTAAAAAGGTTTTACTAAGCAAAGATAAAAGATAAACGTGAAGTGGTAATTAACAATTGCTATGTTGAATCAAACAATCCGTGAGATTCTCCTTATGTTTTCCGAGTTTTTAGACGTTATTCATAGAAGGACCTAACCAGCTGGAACGGGACGAATAGACTCATGTATCAGAGTGCATAGATAGAAATTAGGAAGAAATTGATCACTGTAAACGGTGTTACTAAGCAAATATAAAAATTAATTACGGCTAGTAATTAACAATTGCTTGTGAATGAAACCTCGTGAAATCTCACTTTATGTTTTCCGAGGATTTCATTAGACTTATTCATAGGAAGGACCTAAAAGCAGAAACGACGGATAGAACTTCACATTATGTGACAGTTAACATAGATTAGATAGCGAAGACAAGGATACTGTAAAAGGTTTACTAAGCAAAGATAAAAGATTAACGGAGATAATTAACAAATTTGCTATGTTGATTAAACATCCCTGGTGAGATCTACATTTATGTTTTTCGAGGTTTCTTTCAGACGATTATTCATAGGAAGGACCTTAAACTGAGAACGACGGATAGAACTCAGTGTATCAGATGTGGTGTGTGTTGAGACCCTGTGAAGAGCTTATAGAAAGAGAAAAAAACACAACTATTATCTGTTCAATAGTGGCGTTTATCAGTTAAAGTTCATAGGCTCTCATAAATAATTCAGGAAAATGTGAGACAAAGTCTTTCAATTTTCAGAGGCTATATCGTGTAAGAGGAATTAATAGTTTGTCTGCCAAATATGTTAGGAATGAGAGAAATGATACGCACGGCTAACAGAAAGCATAGATGAGATGATTCCATATTTTTGCTTTTCAATTCTTTAGATTATCGGGTAAGTATTTTTATGAGAACTGCTGGAAAGATTTTCGATTTGACTAACAAAACGAAGGACCTTTGAAAGCAGAAGCAACGGCATTTTGTAACTCGGAGTATCGGAGATTACTTAGATAGATAGGAAGAAAGGGTTACAGATAAAGGTTACTAAGCAAAGATAAAGATACAACGGTATTAAACAATTTGCTATGTTGATTTAAGGGCCGGGTATAGCTCAGTCGGCGATCCTAGAGCGTTTCGGCTAGGAACCCCAAGGTTCCTAATTCGATCTATGGTCCTCGCCAATCAGCGTTCAGTGCCAGGGCTCCTGTGCGAGTTTATAAAGTAAGTATCTGATGGTAGGTATGGACCGCTCCACCCCAGACGCTAAAATAATCTCCTTGGTCTAGTCGAAATGAGTAGAACTCCCTTCGCTGCATGGCTGGTACCGAGAACATTAGGCCGTCCGCGACTTTTACTTTTTTATATTGATTAGGACATCACTTGAGCTTCTCCTTTATGTTTTCCGACGGTTTCTTGTAGACGGTTATTCATAGGTAAGGCCTAAAAGCAGGAAACGACGCTAGAACTTCATGTTCAGAAGTTAACATAAGATAAGAATAGGCAAGAAACAACAATGATTTAAGGACACAGTAAATGGTTTACTAGCAAAGATGAAAAGATGAACGGAGTAGATTAACAATTTGCTATGTGAATTTATTACATTCCGGGTTAGAATCTCTTATGTATTTTCGGGTTTCTTTAGGACGTTATTATCATGGAGGACCCTAAAGCAAGAAATAGCGGATAGTAGAACTCATGTTCAGTGTGTGTGTGTGTGTGTGTTGAGACCACTTTGAGAGTGATTAATAATTAGAGAAGAGACAGAACCACAACTATTATCTGTTATCAATAGTGGGTTATAGTGAGTTCATACGCTATGAATACATAAATTCAGGATAAGTGGAGACAGTCTCAATTTCAGAGGCTAAATCGTTCGTTCAAGAGATCATATTTTTCTGCAAATATGTTAGAAATGGGAGAAATGATCCGAAACAGTAACAGAGCAATAGTGAGAGGATTCCACTATTTAGTTCTCTAGAATTCTTTGAATGATCAGTAAAGTTTTTTATGAAGAACTGCTGGAGATTTTCGATTTGACTAACCAAAGCGAAGTAGGACCTAAAAGCAGAAAGCAACGGTTTGACTCGTAGTATCGGAGTTAACATAGATAGAATAGGGAAGAAAGGTTACTGTAAAAGCGTTTATAAGCAAAGATAAAAGATTAACGGTGTTCAACAATTGCTAATGTTGAATTAGGGCCGGGGTAGCCCGTCGGTAGAGCAATTCGGCTTAAAAACCCGCCCAAGGTCTAGTTCGATCCTGGTCCTCGCCAACTCAGCGTATGGTAGCACAGGGAATCTGTGCGGTAGTAAGAAGGCTTGATGGTAGTATGGCGCTCCACCTCGACGCTAAATAATCTCCTTGGTCTTAGCGCTAGTGAAAGGTGACTAGACTGACCTCGCTGCATGCTGATGACCGACATTAGCCGCCCGACGACTATTACTTTTTTATGGAATCAAACATCCGTGAGTCTCCTTATGTTTCCGAGGGTTCTTTAGGAACGGTTATTCATAGGAGACTAAAAGCAGAACGACGGTAGAACTCGAGTATCGGAGTTAATTAGATAGAATAGGAAGAAAGCTCACTGAAAGGCTTTACTAAGCAAAGATAAAGATGTACGGAGTAATTAACAATTGCTACTGTTTGAATATCAAATATGCGTTGAATCTCCTTTATGTTTTCGCAGGTTTCTCTTAGACGTTACTTCATGGAAGGACCTAAAAGCAGGAACGACGTTAGAACTCGAGGAGTTACCATAGATGAATAGGAAGAGCACAATGCGTATTAGGATTACAGTAAAAAGGTTTACTAAGCCAAAGATAAACAGTTGAACGAGTATTAATCACTTGGCTATGTAAGATCTCCCTTTATCGTTACCGAAGTTTCGTTACGATTGTTTATTTTATAGGCGTCAGGCGATGTCATTCTATATTTATTGCATTATAGGACAGATAATGTAAGTCGTGGGGTGCGCCACTAAAGTCGGTATCAGCCAATCAGCGGAGGGGAGTACTATCCCTTTTCACTAGCGCTAGACAAAGGAGGAATGATTTTAGCATATGAAGTGGGCGACAAACCTACATCAGCTCCCTTACTGTACCGCACAGATCCCTGTGCTACTCATAAGCTGACGTGGCGAGGACCGGTATCGAACTAGGAACCTTGGGTTTCTAGGCCGGAACGCTCATACGGACAGAGCTACGGCCCTCATAGGACAAACTTATGGCTTATTTTACATTATATTTTAGTAGCTTCTCTTCCCCTTCTGTCTAAACGTCATCTCATATTTCCATTGTAAAGTTGGTTCCGGTGAGTTCCTCATTTAATTTTTCTTTAAGGTTAGTTCATCCTATTCCTGAATATTAGTTTAATAGTTGTTAAAACTCATCCTTGAGTGGATCTCTGGTGTAGCTGATACCTTGATATACACAGACAAACAGAACTAGCCATTTTTCTGTAGATGGTTTAACAGCCCATTTATCTATATGGTGATTGTGTGCAATACATGAAACTCGAGGTTACAGCATAGGCTAAGCGGATGGCTTTTGCCTATAAAAAGAATCGAGAAGTTTGCATACACTTTTCCTTATTTATTTCCTATCCGATATATTTATATTATATATATATATATATATATATTATATATATTGTGTGTGTATGTGTTGTGTCTCTTCTCTGTGTTTGTGTGGGTGCTGTATTTATTTGTGTATTTATAAGATAAACGGTTGGGCTTACCGGTCTGATGAAAATTGGCGACGCATCTTGGAGGTGCCAAAAATTCAGGGTTACGTCAGCGATATACAATACAAAGCGTCAATACAAGTGGCAAATCTCGATTAATTCAGTGGATTTAACTGATGTCCTTATGGTGAACCACGAGTAGTGTCTTTTGTATCCTTTTTAATTATATATATATGTTTGTGTTTGTGTGTGTGTAATGGATAGGAATATAATTATATATATATATATCTATATTTATAACTATATATTATATATATATGTGTGTGTGTGGTGTGTGTGTGTGTTTGTGTCTGGTTCTGTGTGGTTTGTGCTGTGTTAATGGATAGGAAATGTTTCATGTGTGGTGTGTGTGTGGTGTGTGTGTGTGTGTGTTTGTTTGTTATGTGGTGTGCGTGTGTAATGTGATATATATATATATATAGTATATATAAATATATTATATTTATATATATTGTGTGTGGCATACATGGAAAATCCGATTTACAGAATAGGCTAAGCGGAAGTGGGCTTTTGCTAAACGCATCGCAGTTTGATACACTTTCCTATGTATTTCCTATCCATCTATATAATATATAATATATTTATCTACTTATATAATATTATATACTTGTTGTGATGTGTGTGTTGTGTGTGTGTTTGTGCTGTGCGTGATAATGGAACAGGAAATATAATATACATATCTATCTATATATATATATGTGTGTATGTTTGCTCTTTGGAGTGAGTGTGTGTACTGATGGATATTATATTATATATATAT
>JALAJA010000702.1:0-33555 GCA_023376005.1 Doryteuthis pealeii | reverse complement strand
TCAAGGTCTTCCAAGAAGTTAGCAAGGTGGGCTATGCAGAAAATGGAACTTGATGCTCATGTTGCAATCAGCATTTTGTGGCCATCCAATTTCAGTGGAATTCTTTACATGAAAGTCTTTACAAGTAAAGACCCTTGTCAAAACCAGCATTCTTTTTGAGTTCTGTCCATTTATCCCGATGAAATGTTCATCTTTAATAACTAGCTGATCTGTAGGCCATCAAAGAAAACGACCTTGAAATTTTTTCAAAAAGTGACAGGCCAGGAAATTCCAAAAATGCATTAACTTGAAACAGTTTGCCTTCAGTTGGCAATACTTTATGAATTGCTTCAAGAGACCTAGTTTTCATGTGTGAGGTGGGAAAACATAATTTTCTTTACGTCAACAAATGGCTCATTTAAAGAGTTGGGATCAACAGGTTGAGGTCAGGCCCTGGAGGCCAATTCCTAATGGCTCTCACAAGCTCTAACTCGCCTCAACTGGGATTCACTAGAATGAGCACTGGAAAATATAGCCAATAGTAGAACTAGGAATACTACCATTTTACATTTGTTTTTCTTGTTACAATAACACAAGAAAAACTTTGTGAAGTTTTCATTAAACAAAAGTAAAGAGTCTGTGCATGATATTTTTGGCTCCTCCCAAATCATAGGTATAACCAATTGCCACTTATCACGGGTTCCCTTGATCCACCACCGTAAACTCTAACACACTGCTTGCTATCTGATGAGGGTCCCCAAGGACCTTGTCTAATCACCAAAGTTTTTAATTCAAAATATTTGGCATATAATGAATGCTTCACAAAAATAAGCTGATGTTTGTTCTTTGACCTTGGGAAATCAACCTAGTCACACAGACTGAAAAATTCTCCTTTCTTTCAACAAAATATCAAAAAATAATTAGTTGATCAAGTCTATTACAGACCAAATGATACAATTATGCTTATTTAGCGAGTAAGCTGTAGAGAAAATCATGAACATGATAGAAGAAAATCGGGTTTTGAAATCAGCATGCATTATTAGTCCTAAATCAAATAAAAAATCAAACTCAACAGAAATTGGGTGTCCAATAGTGTTTCCCAAGTGTAATTAATTATTTTAAGTTTTAAATTCACTACAATATTGCATGAAAAATACTTAGCTCCAAAAGAAAATAAATAAGTGTAGTGGGTTTTAATATGCCATTAATAATCACCAATCGAGTCACTTTACGAAATAAACAAACAAAATGGCAAAAACTTTAGTGAGAAGACAAAACTTAAATGTAATCATACGGGGAAAAAAAGTATTTATGTGGAATGTTCCCTTCAAAAAGTGAAAAATGGCATAATTTTCCAGGGAAATATTTAACTCACTTTTTAGAATAGTCAATAAATAGAAGAATTTTTGGAAGTTTTGAACCTTCCAAATAGTTTGTGAAAAATTATCTCCTAAAAACTTTCAGAAACTAGTGATTACCAATACAGGTTTACACCAATTGTTCAAACACTAAAAACCTAAAAATTTTGTGCTTTCTAAATGTAGTTTTAAATCTTTAGTTGTTATTTTATGGGTAATTAGAAACCGACCCACTGTAAGGTACAGTGTTTTTGTTACGGCTCAGAGATAAGATATTTGGAACTTTAAAAAGTATTTGCTTAGTAAGTTAATATCTGGTTTAATAAATTTTTAAAAAAGAATAAAATATTTCAAAACATTCTTGTGTAATTTAAATTTATTAGGTGAAAGGGAAAAGATCAATAAACTGTTAATAAGATTAAGAAAAAAAAATAGTATGTCGCGCCTCTGAGAACAAGCTCCAAAAACAGTTCACTCTTCTTAAAACAAGAAGGTATATTTTCCTACTCTTAATGAATAGGTTACACACACACACACACCACACACATACTATAATATTATATATATATATAATATATATATATATATAGTGGTGTGTATATATATAACGTGTATATACGTACATGTATATATATATATTATATATATAATATATATATATATATATTATGAATAAATTTTTTGGTACAGGAAACTTAATATAGTAACTAAATTGGAGGAATCATATGTATGGGTAGGGTAGATCATACAAGTTATAAGATGGTATATTTTATTCAAAATAAAATACAAAAATGTGGGGTACGAAGGCCTTTTCGATCGGTTCTTTTCAAGTATAAACACTGGCGACGATTAAAAGTATTGTATAAGAAATTTTCTTTAAGAACGATGGAGGTGAGCCAGAAGGGGGAAAAAAGGGGGGGGGGATATATATATAACCCTCAGGTCAGAACCAGGATTGGAGATGTCTCCCAACAAGTAAGGGAGTTCTTTGGGTTTTTTGTCTGCACAGAGTGGGGCGAAAGAATGAAATATAAGCAGCTCCAGGAATGCATTCTTTCACCATGCACTCTATGTTCCTGTCATGTTTTGCCCAATATTAACGTAGCTCTGCATTAAACTTTTTGATCCTAGTAAATGCCAGGATGACCCCATAATGAAAATCCTTCAGGATGCCTTTTTTGTAGCGACTGGGACGACCACATCATTTCGCTGTATAGCAGTACCTCTCGCATATGAGAAGGCTTCTGGGACTTTGGTGGTCTTTTTTGTGCTAGCTTTTTCCTTCACTGTTATACGAACTATCGTTCCTGCGCTCCGTTTAAATCTGTCAAGAGTTACTGGGAGTTCCCCTATCGTGTTGCACAGCCGAAGTTTTTAAATCCCCTTTCAGTTTCGAAGGGAAGCTTTCATCTGTTTTGGTATTCAATCTAGGAGTCCATCTGCGTGAACAGAGTTTCTTAGATGGCGAAATTCCATGTTAATTATGATTTAGGAGGATCATCCCCCATCTTTGCAGCCTTTCGCCGTTGTGTGCAGACCCTTTTTGAGCCGAAGATGGTAAGTAAGGGCTTAATGGTCGTCTGTATCTGAGTGTCGATTGTGAATGTAACGGTGGAACTTGGTTACTGCAAATATTTACCTAGTGACTCCTTTTCATTTGGGAATATTTTCCTCCGTCTGGAAGAAGGGTTCCTTGATGCGTGGGCTAATGGGTTTATGTGACCCATCGGCATTTTGTGTAAAAATGCATGCTCCGAGTGGCATATGAGCTGGCGTCGCTGCCAACAATAATCAAGAACCCTTCCTTCAGCGGAGAAAAATTATTCCAAATTGAAAGGAGTCACTAGGGATAATATTTCAGTAACCAAGTCCACCGTACATTCACAATTGACACTTCAGATTACAGACAGACCAAAGCCTCTTACCATCTTCGGCTCAAAAAAGGGTCTGCCTACACAAACGGCGAATAGGCTGCAAAGATGGGGGATGATCCTCCTAAATCATAATTTCAACATGGAATTTCTCCCATCTAAGACTCTGTCACGCCAGATGGACTCTCTAGATTGATCCCAAACAAGAGTGAGCTTCCCTTCGAACTGAAAGGGATTTAAAACTTCGCTGTGCAACACGATAAGGGAACTCCCAGTAACTCTTGACGAGATAAAACGGGAGGCAGTGAACGGAGTTCGTAATACAGATGAAGGAAAAGCTAGCACAAAAGACCGACAAAGTCCAGAAGCCTTCTCCATATGCGATGAGGTACTGCTATACAGCGAATGATGGTCGTCCCAGCTACGCTACAAAAAAGGATCCTGAAGGATTTGCATATGGTCATCCTGGCATTACTAGGATCAAAAGTTTAATGCAGAGCTACGTATATTGGCAAAACATGGACAAGGACATAGAGTGCATGGTGAAAGAATGCATTCCTGAAGCTGCTTATATTTCATTCTTTCGCCCCACCTGTGCAGACAAAAACCCAAGACTCCCTTTACTTGTTGGAGACATTCCAATCCTGGTTCGACCTGAGGGTTTATATATATATCCCCCCCCCTTTTTTCCCCCTCTGCTCACCTTCCATTCGTTCTAGAATAATTTCTTTTTATACAATACTTTTAATCGTCGCCAGTTTTTATACTTGAAAAAGAACGTCGAAAAGGCCTTCGTATTCCCACATTTTGTATTTTATTTTGTAATAAAATATACCATCTTATAACTTGTATGACTCCCTACATACATAGTGATTCTCCAATTTAGTACTATATAAGTTTTCCTGTACCAAAATTTATTCATATATATATATATATATATATATATATATATATATATATATATATAATAACATGTACGTATATACACGTATATATATACACACACAATATATATATATTATATATATATATATATATATGTATGTGTGTGTGTGTGTGTGTGTGTGTACCTATTCATTAAGAGTAGGAAAATATACCTTCTTGTTTAAGAGAGTGAACTGTTTTGGATGTCTTGTCTCAGAGGCGCGACATACTAATTTTTTTTTCTAAATCTTTTTAACAGTTTATGATCTTTTCCCTTTCACCTAATAAATTAAATTACACAAGAATGTTTTGAAATATTTATTCTTTAAAATATTAAACAGATATTAACTACTAAAGCAAATACTTTTTAAAGTTCCAAATAATCTTATCTACTGAGCCGTAACAAAAACACTGTACCTTACAGTGGGTCGGTTATCTATATTACCCATAAAAATAACAACTAAAGATTTAAAACTACATTTAGAAGCACAAAATTTTTAGGTTTTATGTTTGAACAATTTGGTGTAACCTGTATTGGTATCACTAGTTTGAAGTTTTTAGGAGATAATTTTTCACACTATTTGGAAGGTTCAAAACCTTCCAAATTCCTTCTATTTATTGAATATTCTAAAAAGTAGTTAATATTTCCCTGAAAATTATGCATTTTTCACTTTTTGAGGGAACATCCACATAAATACTTTTTTTCCCCGATGATTACATTTTAAGTTGTCTTCTGCACTAAAGTTTGCCATTTTGTTTGTTTATTTCGAAAGTGACTCTGATTGGTTGATTATTAATGGCAGATAAAACCCACTACACTTTATTTTCTTTGGAGCTAAGTATTTTTCAGCATATTGTAGTGAATTAAAACTTAAATATTAATTACACTTGGGAACAACTTTGGACACAATTTTCTGTTGAGTTTGATTTTTTATTGATTTAGACTAATAATGGCATGCTGATTTCAAAACCTCGATTTTCTTCTATCATGTAAGATTTTTTTCTCTACAGCTTACTCTCTAAATAAGCATAATTGTATCATTTGTCTGTAATAGGACTGATCACTAATTATTTTGATTATTTGTTTGAAAAGAAAGGAGAATTTTTCAGGTCTGGGTGACTAGGTTGATTCCCAGTCAAAGAACAAACATCAGCTTATTTGTGAAGCTAATTCATTATATGCAAATTTTGAATTAAAACTTGGTGATTAAGACAAGTCTTGGGGACCCTCATCAGATATGCAAGCAGTGTGTTAGAGTTTACGGATGTGGATCAAGGGAACCCGTGATAAGTTGGCAATTGGATACCTATGATTTGGAGAGAGCCAAAATATCATTGCACAGACTCTTACTTTTGTTTAATGAAAACTTCACAAAGTTTTTCTTGTTATATGTAACAAGAAAAACAAATGTAAAATTGAGTATCCTAGTCTACTATTGGCTATATTTCCAGTGCCTCATTCAGCTGAAATCCCAGTGTGAGGCAGTAGAGCTTGTGAGGCCATTAGGAATTGGCCTCCAGGGCCTGACCTCAAACCTGTTGATCCCAACTCTAAATGAGCCATTTGTTGACGTAAGAAAATTATGTTCCCACCTCACACATGAAACTAGGTCTCTTGAAGCAATTCATTAAAGTATTGCCAACTGAAGGCAACTGTTTCAAGTAATGCATTTGAATTTCCTGGCCTGTCATTTGAAAAAATCAAGGTCGTTTTCTTTGATGGCCTACAGATTCAGCTAGTTATTAAAGATGAACATTTCATCGGGATATGACAGAACTCAAAAAGAATGCTTGGTTCTTGACAAGGTCTTTACCTTGTAAAAGAACTTTCATGTAAAGAATTCCACTGAAATTGGATGGCCACAAAATGCTTGATTGCAACATGAGCATCAAGTTCCATTTTCTTGCATAGCCCACTTGCTAACTTCTTGGAAGACCTTGATGTGGTCAGCTATGAACAAGATGAATGATTCCACCAAGATTTGAAATTCATGGAAGAATGGTATCAAGGGATGTAAATATGATGGCTGACTATAGAGCAAAAAAGTGAAGTTGTCAAATTGAAGACTAGTTAGAATATGTGTGAATTTTTACCTCAACTACTTGCACAAAAATTTTTATCTAAAATCATTATGTATTTTATCTAATCATTATTAAGCCATCTTTATAGCTGACCGAATTGAACATTTCAGGGTTGATGGTATATAAGGTGGACTAATGATTATAGGTATGCTTCTCATGAGCATACCTATAATCATTAGTCCACCTTATATACTAATTTATTACCAATATTTTTTATTCATTTATCTTAGAGTCTCTTACTAGTTTCTTCATGACAATTTTTCTAAAATGATATCAAAAAGCTGCTAGTCAAAATTGCTGTACTATTTCAATTTTCATTTTATTTTCCACTCTCTATGGTCTCTACACAAATCTCTATGTATACCAATAAATACTACTCTCAACCTATTATTAGGGATCAGACATTTCTACCCTGGACATTAATAAATATTATTATTATAAAAACATTATCTTTTATCCTATTTAAAGTTGAAAAAAGTTCTCTACCTGAATTTCTAATATAGATTTGTGTGGCCTTGTTAACTTAATAATAGTATAATTCAAGATTAATGTTAGAACACTTCACAGGAAATAAGCAAGTGATTTTATTAACAAACAATCTATATATTAATACTCTTGTTCCTTAATCTTCTGGCCATTATCATCTTACAACACACTCTGTTTACAAATGTGACCGTTTAAATCACCCGAGATGAAATGTAAAAATGTAAATCTTGATTATCTGGTGTTGCTTTATCTGCTGAATTGTTATGAGTATTGTCACCTCAGCTAAATAATAGACCATTCCATTTTTATTATAAAGAAAGGTAAGAAAAAGGACATGCTATAACAGAAAAATATATTAAGAAAGAAAGAGAGTAGGGTAAAGATAGAAGAGATGGAGTGGGCATGTGAAGCAATAATGCTAATCTGTTTCAATCGAACATAATGAAAAGATGAAAAGAAGGAAAGAGAAAAAAAGAGTGAGAGAAAGTTAAATCAAGATTATTATACTTTTTACAAACTTAACTATTTGCGATATCTCTTAAGTAAACATATCAACATTGTAATAATTAAATTATCATTCTGTGGGTATATCCACATGTCCTGCTAGTAAATAATTAATTATTTGTAATGATATAGCAAAGATACAATGAATGAAAAGCAGCAAATATAAACAAACTTTCTTTTGAAATGGTCAAAATTTCAATCTCTTACACAATTTCCAGTGGATCACCTTCCCTATCTAATAATGCTTGCTTCTGTATTCAGGATATTTAATTTTATACCCCACCCTTTTTGTGGAGAAAAAGGATATAAGTTATCTAAGAAAGGTCTTTTGGTTTTGTTTGAAATATTTTTTTGTTACAGGAGATATATCACTTACAAATAAGGAAAGTATATAGATAAGATATATGCAAATACTTTTTTTTAGAGAGTTTTTGTAAAGTTTTTCTTTTATAGTTTTGCAGTGTGTGATATTGAAGTTAACATGTCTTACTTGTTTAGATGATCTGTAAAATAAAAATGTGGTAATCTGGCCATAACTTTGTTGGATAACAAGAAATAGTTTAGAATTTAAAAAATTAGCTCCTGAAACATTTGATTATTTCTATGTTTTCTATTGGTTTTAGTTGGCTAGAAAATATGTTTGTGATTTGTAATTTGACTGTTGTTAGTTGGAAATGTGTACTGTATAGTGTAAAAATGTGGGATGATTGTAGGTTGAATTGAATTTTAGTCAGTTTAGCTTTCTGAAGGTAGAAATGGCTTCAGTGATGACTAGTTGCTTGTTAGAGTCCAATATATTTTTAAATGCCAGAGTAAATCTCCCTTAGGTTGTTTATGACATATGTTTACCAGAACATTTGATCCTCTGGAGCTGGAAATGTTGTCAGTTGTGACCTTTCATTTTGATTTTTTAAAACATTTTTTTTAGTTGGTATGTTTTTAGGTACCCAAGTAAAAACTTCCTGTTTTTTTTTCTCCTCAGGATGGTTTTGACACCATGTACCTGAACATTATAACTGGTATTTCTATTATTGATCATAGTTATATGTATTTATATAGACCTTGGCTTTAATATAATTCAAACATGTAACTGCTCAATAACTAATTACTTATATAAATCTGTGTGCTAATCTTTTCACTTTTCTATTATAATCATAAAATCATCAATGTTAACAATATTCAGTCAATCAATAACCTTCAAATTTATTGGCAACCTGGATTATCACAATGTAATTATGTAGGAAAGTTGTTAATTTATTTGGCATTTATCTGATTTGCAAAAAGAACAGTTTCAAATAATACAAATAATCATATTTCTGGATATGCAGTATCTTAATGTATTTGGTCTTCATGAACAAACTATTGTATGATATCATAGTTGTGGATATTAATTAATGAAAATTGGTTAGTATATATTTTGTAGAAGCAATCAAAATATCACCTGCTTATATCTTAATTTGTAAAGCTGTGATAAAGTTTGTTCTTCTTGTTTTCCAGTTGTTCTGTTTTATTTTATTTTGTATTTAATTTGTGTATATTTTCAGTAAAGTTTTGCTTTGATATGCAATCCCTTCAAAAAATCTTGATACAGGTCTATAGAAACACTCTAAGTTTCTTGTTGATGGATGACAGTTTCCTATAACCTAGTAAGTGTTAGCATATACTATTTCTTTCATGGAATTTAGAAGAGCAATGGGTTTACTTGGCAGCATCTTTTCCTTTTTAGTAACATATAAAAGCTGTAGTATAAACAGCAAGAAATGATCATTTATTCTTTAGAATTTAAAAAATGATGTCTTTTCATTTAACCAATTAAATTTTCTTGTTAGCATTATATATTTTGTTATATGCAAAACAAGTTATATAATGGTTTTAGAAAAGTCTTATTTTGATATTTTTTATAATTGGTAAAATTTAAATATATCAAAATAAATTAATTGGCATTATTTTTATGAATTAATATATATATAATATATTCATTCACAAGCTTATTTTTACTGCTACTATGGTCTGGCTTTTTCTAGTTCATGAAAAAAATGTTTTATTATTAGTTCACTTATTGGATTATGCTCATTTAAATCTGAATTTATATCCCAATGAAACTGGGAATTATTTTTATCTATTACTTAATGCTTCTTTAGGTATTAAACATCATAAAATAGTAACACTAATTAAAATGAAACATAATCATTAACTATATATAAACAAGTTGATATGCTTAAAATCATTTCAAAAAGTATTTTTATTTAAACTTGTATGTAGTATTTTCAAATCTTAAGTATGATTGCTGGAGGTAAGGGATTGAAAATTTTGACTGTGACTTAACCTAAATTAAAGCTAGTTTATTAAAAGGAACAATTTCTTAAACTCACTGAACTATATTTGCCACTCCAGTTTATGTATTATATTACAGAATCACAACACATACTTATTGTTGATTTTTACTATTAATGAAATGTCAATAAATTACATGTTTAATTTATATCAAAGACAAGGTCACCTACAGTCAATGATTCAACACTGTTTCCTTGCAAAAAAAGAGAGAGTTTCTGTTTATTTTTTTACTTCTTTGTCCCTTGTAAGAGAACGGTTGGATTTAGACTGAATTTATTGTTGAAATAATGAGAATTGCAACTGTAAAGACTTTCTCAGATTTGAATAATTGCTTCTAGTCTTTTTTACTGACATAGTTGATTTAGGAAAAATTACACATGAAATGACATTTTTCATTATGAGATTTTGTAAGTCTACTTGCTAGACTCTAATGTAGACATACACATTTACTCAACAAACACTCTAGTTTGATTATTTAGCTTTATAGGTCTATCATTTTTATAAATAGGTTACAATTTAGAAAAAAAATTTAATCCATTTATTAGGGTTCTCCACATGGAAGTAATAACAGACTGGCATTTTATATGAAAACATTAGATGAGATAATGAATAATAGAATCCACATCAATATTCAATAGTGATGTACTAAAATAGATCAAGTTTTAATACAGCCATGCTGACCATAATATAAAGACTTTTTCATTTCCCAGTTAGATATACCAACTAGTCATACAAATGATATTCCTACAAGATACATTCAACACTTTTTATATTTGGACATTTTAAATAAAAATAAGAAACAGAATCTAAATCAGGTTGGAGAACAGGAGATATATAAACTTTAATATTTTCACTTTTTCCTACATTCCTTATCTTGCTTTTATGTTGTCTTAAATTAGACTTTCAAAGTGATGAGTAAGAATTACAGAAAATGTTTGTTATGTTAGTGGTAGATAGCCTTTAAGCAAGCAAATCATGAGATTATATTCTGTTATTGTAGTAGTGAGTCCCCTACAGAGATTGAACTCGCAACCTCCTGATTGTGAGTGGTGGCTCATAGTAAGATTACTGTCACCCCTGTTGGCTGAAGTGGTTTGGCCGCTGAGAGGCATAAATGCAGAGCGTTTTTTCTCAAGGGGGGAAGAATGACTGTTTTCAGCCAGTCCAGGCCACTGGACAAAGTAAGAGCAGATCTGATAAGATCCACACATTTTTTTTGATTAAGGCATGAGCTTCTGTTTGTGCAGGGCTTCCCATGTTAAAAAGACCTTGGGTCACATCCTAACCTGATGGAAGGTCTTGGTATATACCAAGAATGATGGTTTTCAGCCCAGGACGATATAAAGATCCAAAGGATTTCTGTTTTCTTTTAAACTCCCTGTAAGCTGTTTCAGCAACCATTTTATCTAACGTGTGCACTGCGACTTTTCAAAGAAAATCAATCTGTATCAACATGCTTTCATACACAAAGACAGTTGGCATTTATATTGTAGTTACCACTTATTCTTGAAAGTTGGGCCCGGTGGGTATTTGTGTTGGGCTGGAGACCAGTGAGCATTTGCATTTTAGACTGTTGTGATGATTGATCACAAGCAGATGTCAATGAAATGCAGGGGCCTGTCTGACAACCGTCCCAGACAGACGTGTGAACTCAAATGAATCCCAAGCAGAATCGGTTTTCAACTTAACTGTTGATTAACATTGTTGGCTAGTATTTATTATCATGTGGGATTCCTCCTTCATTCTTGTGCATTATATACAATACCAGTTGCTTAAAAGTAGACTATTCCATGATTAGGTGTTGTAAATGTAAGAGATAACAGCAAAGAGTATTTACCTGAAGGTATTTATAGACTAAATGATTCAGTCTGCTATCCCATCCAGTACAAGAGGATCCCCAGGATTGGAACAATGGAGTCAGACAGTTAACCCTATGAAAACTACCACTTTTGTGATAATGAGATCAGGGGATAGTGCAGCGGGTACTACATTGAACTCCAACCTTCTGATTGTAAGTGATGTCTCTAGTAAGATTACTGTCACCCCTGTTGGCTAAAGTCATTCGGCTAGTAAGAGGTATAAATGTTTGCAGTTTCTCTTGAGGGAGAAAAATGATAGTTTTCAGTCGGGCCAGGCCACTGGGCAAAATAACAGTGTGATCCGATGGGATTCACACATTTGTTTGATTAGCCTCACATGAGCTTTTGGTTTGTGGTGTCCCACATTAAAACGACCTTGTGTCGAATTCTAATCTGGTGGGAGGTCTTTGGTAAATACCAAGAATGATGGTTTTTAGAAGAGAGAACGGCTGTCTTTAATAGTCTGATGACACTGTCTGCAACGCGGACAGTATGAAGATCAAAGATATTTTTCTTTTAAACTTTATAATTCTAGCCCAAAGGTTTGACATAAATGTAAAGGTAACAAGATAATCTCAAACAAAGTGTGTAAGCATGATAACTATTTGCATTACCAAGATACTAATGGATATAAATTTGCACATTGTTGATAGTATTTCATTATAAGGAATACAGTCTACCAGATTTGTTGTCATAAAAATAAATACAACAAAAAAACAAAAGCTCAGTAATTGGTTGTAAATTTTATTCTACACAACAATAGATGTCATAAAATAATTTTATTCTACACAACAATAAATGTCAAAAATAATTTTTTCACAACAAACTTGAACTAACCAACCAATGTAAATGTATGTCACGTGGTGTAAAATGGTTAGAAAACTAGGCTATAGACAGTGGTTGAGTTCGATTCTCACTGGGTACCTCATACATTGGCATTGTGAAAAACTAACTAAGTAAACGTCAAACGATAACCGTAAAAAACATTTGTAATTTGTATATTAATACTCTATACAGTATAGAGTAAAAATATATATATGTTTATGTAAGTTAAGTTGGTTTATTAGTATAAAACGGATTTTAATCAAATGAGACTTTAAAGAATTTCTGGTTATACAAAAAAAGAAAAAAGATTCCTCAGGCGTTAGCTTTTATTATTATTTTAGTTTTGTCTGTTACATCCAGTACAAGTAAACCTTGTTTAACGAGAATAGTTTGAATATGGTGTGCTAAATAAGCGTATTTGTAAAATAAAAAATAAAAAAGGTAAACTAAACTAACTATTGCACTATATTTAACAGCAATGTTAGAGACTATTTATATATTATAAGGAATAAAGAATTAATGTAAGGGGCCAATACGTAGGTGGAAATATTTTAAAGACACTTACATATTAGGACAAAATATAATTGGTGAACAAATTGTACTGGACAGAGAAGGTGAAAAAGGAGAAAAAAAAGATGTGTGAAGAGAAAGAATCAGATGAATATGACGCTAGTTGTGAGTGGAATTTTTAAAAAGTGAGAGTTTTAGAGGGAGTGAAGAGCGCACATTTCAAACAAGAGAGAGTGAGAGAGAGAAGAGAGGGGGGGGCGGAGATGAGAGAGAGAGAGAGAGAGAGAGAGGGGCGGAGGAGATGATCATGCGAGAGAGATAGTGTTGCAGGAGCTGTGTCTGTCATACACTTGAAATCGTTTTCGGAATACAATATCAGGTCGAACAAGTAAAGTGGAGGTAAGCCAAACAAATTACCACTGTCTGGACGTGGAAAACTAACACTTAGTTAGATGAAGATGATGTAAATTACATTCGGAATCGTTTTGTTGTGGCCCGCTTGACTGTCCAGAGTTTTGGTGTGAGACATTAACATGGCGACTGTTGCCTTCTGCTGCAGACGACACTGTGTTCTCCATGACTTACCGGTGTTTAGACCAATGGAGCATGTCTTGACGGATAAATAAATGGATACTTGGGCTGATGTAAAAATGAAATCCAAGGTACGTATGCTGAACAATCAACATGAATTAACTACGGATGCACAACAAAAACAATGTTTGACCAGTTGCAAGGTGTGGGCATAGAAGTGCGGTCACTTATTTTACGACCAAGCTAGTCTCTGTAGCTTGGTCCTAAAATGGAGGTCCTGTTTATAAGTGACGTGCATACAAAATGATCCCGAGTTTTATAAGCACACCCCCGCTGTATGTACTTAGTCCTGTACACCCGCAGTGTCAGTATTTTTCTATTCAAAACTTCGTAGTTGATTTAATGAAGAATGCCAAAAATAAATAAAGATAAATGCAGTTGATTACTGCAAAATGCATGGACATTTCTCCTGTTTGTATTCCGGATGAAGAAGCGTAATTTTCCTTTGAATAATGTGGTCATTTAATTTTTTTACTACTACTACTGCTACTTCTTTCGTTTTGACTGTTTTATTATTTGGGCTTGATTCATTGAAAATACAGGACTTTCCCCCTTTCTTTAATCAGTTGAAATTTCTATCCTCTTTTTAAAAATCAATTGTAATCTTATTTTACCCATAATCTGTTTCTTTTTTCTTTTTTTTTAAAAAGTTTTGCCGAAATTTTAAATCTTCAGATTCTAACCTTTTTCTTCTCTTTACACCCACACAATATTGAAAAATGTTATCAAGCAGTTTTCGTTATAATTGTAACATAACCTTAGGTATTTTAAGGAATTCCTCCTTATTTTATTTGCTTTTTTTTTAACAAAGAAAAACAATCGTCAGTGAAATCACAATATTCTGCGCCTGTCCTGGGACTTAAAAATTCTCCAATTACTTGAATTTTTGAAATAAAAAAAAAAAAAAAAAAAAATAGAAGTCGTTAACCAAATCTGTTTTTTTTTTTCTTCCGTTTATCCTTACCTTATATTGGTATCCTCACTAACGACTGACCTTAGACATTTATATATTTACTTTTAAGTTATTCGCTAAACTCATCGTTACTTTCTCCTTCCTCTTAACAACGAACTGTTTTTACTTCCACAATGATCAATGTTTTTTTTTTATCAGCTGTTTTTTTTTTTTAACTAGAGGTGGGGTAGCATTTAAGTTCGTGCTTACATACATAGAAGTAAAGGAAATGAGGAACCTACTTGTAATTCATCATTTAATTTATTAATTCGCGTAGATGTTAATGTAGTGTACCGGGAAGACGTGTTCAACTAATGCCTACTTGAAAATGTTATTTTTTCCTTATTTAGAAATTTTTAAAATTAAAAAATTCTCATTTTTTTGTTTACACGTCTTATCTTAATTTTTTTCTTTATAGATCCTTATTTTATTTCATCGAGACTTGGAAAGTATTCAATTTATTTGAAATTATTGAACAGATGAACACTGCCATATTTTTTATGAAAACAAAACTCTTTTTTGATTTAAATTCTTATGATTGACATTTTTGAGGCAGTTCATCATCACTTTGATTGTAAACTTTATTTTTCAGTCTTACTATTTAATGTCACATTTATTGTCTATTTCGTCCTTATTTCTAATTCTGGTGGTGGTGGTGTAGAACCGAACACTTGTTCTGTTAAAGTTTATTTTATTTAGTAGTATATTTGTATTTTTTTTTTCTCTTTAATTTTTGTTTGGAGCTGGTAGAATTAATAAATCCCTCAGTGTATTATTAAGTTAATAATGTTAAATTTTGCTACCCTTCCGTCGTTTATGGCGCAGTACATGAAACACACACACTCACACCCAAAAAGACCTTTGTTGTTGCTGGATTGTCCGTTGGAATGCAATCTATTCAATGAGCATGCCTGTAACAACTACTGTTTCTGTTAGCATGTGTACAATTAAACAGAGACGAACGTATACACGTTGTACTTACTACTTAGCAATAAATTCAAATAAGTCTTCTTAAATACCTATTATTTTCGGTTAGCCGGTGACTCAATGTAATGTCTGTTGGCATAGCTTAAACAACAAGGAGTAGAGTCGCTGATTTTTGTGCGCATATTTTTAATCAAAATTAAGAAGCAAAGCTGTCTTGTCTTAGTTGTCACTTGTATCACTTCTCAAAAAAAACGCCATCGTGGATGATTTAAAAAAAAAAGCTAATTCTCTTCTCTTTACACTTGCTATAACTTTGTGTCATTTTAAAAAACTTAAAATATTGCTCTATTCATCAATTAACTTAATTTTATTTAAAAATATATTTATATGCATTGTTAATCATTCGCAGTTACAAGAAAAAATATTGAATTTTTTTTTTTTGTTTGCTCCATGAAATTTGGAAAATAGTTTGACTAAGTTAATGCCTCTACTAGTTATTTGCTTCTTTAAAAGTTGTATTTGAGAATAATTAAAATAAACAGTTCTGGCAAATTTGAATATATCATTCGACATTCATTTATTGGATGCAACCACTTACTGTGGGTATTTCTATTTTAATTAATTTCTCTTTAAAATTGCAAATTATTTGTAATCTACACTTTT
This sequence comes from Doryteuthis pealeii, assembly GCA_023376005.1. Classification (NCBI taxonomy): domain Eukaryota; kingdom Metazoa; phylum Mollusca; class Cephalopoda; order Myopsida; family Loliginidae; genus Doryteuthis; species Doryteuthis pealeii. The sequence goes on along the minus strand of JALAJA010000702.1, from coordinate 17,690 downwards.
TTTCGTATTTGCTAGTAGTAGTAATTAGGAAAGATTTTTTATTACTTAAAATTGAAGCAGATTCCTTTTTCTGATTTTGTTGATAATTCAAATTAATAGCGACCCCAAATATTTCGGCGGGAAATTGACACCCTATTTTAAACGTAATTAAAATATCAGAAATTCGTTAAGTTTTTTTTTTCTAGCAAAACAAAATTGGTCATTCATTGTTCAACGGTAGGGAAGGAAAAATGACAATTCAGGTTTGTAAGAAAAATTTACAATGTACTATTGATTTTAGATTTTATGAGTACGCTTTCCTTAACTAACTGCAATCTTGCATTCTATCATTTCGATGTTTGTTTCTCTACGTGTGGATGAATTTTATTTATTGCTACAGAAAAGTGACACATTTTAAGCTGGAACTCAGGTTTTTCTTGATTACCATTTTTTAATCGCAAATTCAAACTTACAATGGATTTTGGGGGAGTTTTTGATTTTTTTAATCCTCAACACTAGTTATTATATTTGTGGCTTTGATTATTCAATACCTTTTAAATTCAAATTTATTATCAAATTCGTTTAAACTTTTTGTGAAAATAAAATAAAAAAATCAAAATAAAAATTAGCAATAATTGTTCTTAATCTCTAGTGTTTAAGCCTTAACTTTAAGATGGAAAAAAAAAAACAACGTCTTTTCCTGGGTGGAGATAACGATGAATTTGCTCAAGGTAGTTTATTGATCAGTTCAGTTGTTTACTTTGTCCTTGATGCAATAGTTTCATTCTCACTAAGTATACACGTTTGTGAGAATACACACTTTTAACTAAAATATTTATTGTTTTGGTTATGAGAATTGTAAACAAATTTGACTTTACTTTTCACTATGCTTTGTTAAATGTATTATATTAATAAAAGACTTTTGAAGTTTGAATTATTGATATCGCCAATGCAGAATTTATCAATTGCAGAATTTAAAAAAATGCTTCCTCTTAGTTTTATTATATGGTAAACTATACTTACTGTGCTACTTTAATTTGTAAATAATGCTGCGCTACAGTAAGTCATAAAAAACAAAAACTTTTATTAGCCTTCTATAAAAATTAATTCGCTCAAATCAGTTGTATATAGATATTTACATTCAAATTGTCTTATACGGATTCAAGTATAAAATTCAATTTAAGAAAATATATATTAATACAAGAAAGATGGATAATCTATTTCTAGTGCTTTTCAGGAAAGGTTAAAAATAAGTTATAAAATTTGGTAACTTACTGTGAATGGCTAGAAAACTTTATAAGATTGATTTAGTTTATATCATTCATTGATTTTATTTTACTACATATTTCATTTGTAATGGATAAGTTTGAGCAAAATCGTTTTGGTGTTAGATTTTGTATTTAGTAAGTGATTTATCAGATAAAGTACCTTTAGAAAAATTTCATCTTAGTTCACCCTGCTTCAGAAAAGACCCTTTCTTCACTTTATCTGATATTGGTTTTGGATGTTCTGTTAAATAAACTCCTGTTTCTCAGGAAAATATAAGATTATTTGAACGAAAATTGTTTTCCAGGATTGTTTTCTTTCAATTGTGCAAAAGGGCACTGAATTTTTTCTCAAGCTTCTAATATATAAGATTGAAATTTGCTCAAGGTCCTTTATTGATAAATCACTTACTAAATACAAATACTAAAACAGCCAACACATTTTGCTCAACTTATCCATTCAAATGAAATATGTAAGAAATAAAATCAATATGCATATAAACTAAATAATCTATTAAAGTTTCTAGCCATTCACAGTAGTACCCATTTTATAATTTTTTAACCTTCCTGAAAACCAGAAATAGATTATCCATCTTTGCTGTATATATATATTTTCTTAATTGAATTTATACTTGTCTATAAAGAAATAATTTGACTTGTAATATGCTAATATACAAACATGACTTGAGCGAATTAATTTTTTTATAAGAAGGCTAATAAAAGTTTTTTGGTTTTTTTATGACTTACTGGTAGAGCAGCATTATTTACAAATTGAAAAGTAGCACAGTAAGTAGTAGTTTACCGATAATAACCTAAGAGAGATTTTTTAATTCTGCAATTGATAAATTCTTTTGATAATGGGCGATATCAATAATCAAAACTTAAAAGTCTTTATTAATAATAACATTTTACAAAGCATAGTGGAAAAGTAAAGTCAAATTTGTTTACAATTCCTTCATAACCAAAACAATCAATATTTTAGTTAAAAGTGTTAATTTCATCACAAAGGTGGTAATACTTTGGAAATGAAATCTATGTTGTCATCAAGGACAAAGTACAGACTGAACTGATCATAAAACTACCTTGAGCAAATTTCAATCGTTATTTCCACCCCAGAAAATACGTTGTTTTTTTTTTTCCATCTAAAGTTTAAGGCTTAACACTAGAGAATTTAAGAAACAAATTATTGCTAATTTTTATTTGATTTTTTATTTTTATTTTCACAAAAGTTTAACATTGATAATAAATTTGAATTTAAAAGTATTTACTAATTCAAGCCACATATAATAACGTAGTGTTTGAGGATTAAAAAAATCAAAATACTCCCCAAAATCATTGTAATGTTTGATATTTGCATTAATAAAATTGGTTAAATCAAGAAAAACTGAGTTCCAAGCCTTAAAATGTGTCACTTTTTCCTGTAGCAATAAATAAATTCATCCACAGTAGAAAACAACATCGAATGATAGAATCAAGATTGCAAGTTAGTTAAGAACGGTACATATAAATCCTAAAATCATAGTACATTGTAATTTTTTCTACAAACCTGAATTGTCATTTCTTCCTTCCCTACCGTTGAACAATGAATGACATTTTGGTTTTGCTAGAAAAATAGCTTAACGAAATTTCTAATTTTAATACGTTTAAAATAGGGTGTCAATTTCCCGCGAAATATTGGGTGCTATTAATTTGATTATCAACCAATTCAGAAAAAAGGACTCTGCTTTCAATTTTAAGTAAATAAAAATATCTTTCCTAATTACTACTCACTAGCAAATAAAAAAAAAGTGGTAGATTACAAATAATTTTGCAATTTTAAAAAGAGAAATTAATTAAAAATAGACATACCCAGTAAAGTGGTTGCATCAAATGAATGTCGAATGATATAATTCAAATTTGCCCAGAACTTTTATTTTAATTATCTCAAATACAACTTTTAAGAAGCAAATAACTAGTATGAGGCATTAACTTAGTCAACTTTTTCCAATTTCATGGCAAAACAAAAAAAAAGATTCGAATATTTTTTTCTTGTAATGCGAATCGATTTAACAATGCATAAAATATATTTTAAATTAAAATTAGTGAACTGAGAATGAGCAATATTTTAAGTTTTAACAAATACACCAAAGTATAGCAAGTGTAAGAGAAGAGATTAGCTTTTTTTTTTTAAATCAATCCAGATGGGTTTTTTTTGAAAGTGATACAAGTGACAACTAAGACAAGACAGCTTTGCTTCTTAATTTTGATTAAAAATATGCGCACAAAATCAGGACTCTACTCCTTGTGTTTAAGCTATGCAACAGACATTACATTGAAGTCACCGGCTAACCGAAAATATAGATTAAGAAGACTTATTTGATTTACTTGCTAAGTAGTAAGTACACGGTATACGTTCGTCTGGTTTAATTGTAACACATGCTACAGAAACAGTAGTTGTTACAGGCATGCTTCATTGAATAGATTGCATTTCCAACGACAATCCAGCAACACAAGGTCTTTTTGGTGTGAGTGTGTGTGTTTTTCATGATACTGCGCATAAACGACGGAAGGTAGCAATAATTAACATTATAACTTAATAATATCACTGAGGATTTATAATCTACAGCTCAAACAAAATTAAAGAGAAAAAAAAAAATACAAATATACTACTACAATAAATAAAACTTTAACGACAAGTGTTCGGTTTCTACACCAACCACCACCAGAATAGAAATAAGGACAAATAGACAATAAATTGACATTTAATAGTAAAAATGAAAAATAAAGTTTACATCAAAGTGATGATAACTGCCTCAAATGTCAATCATAAGAATTTAAATCAAAAAAGATTTTGTTTTCATACAAATATGGCAGTGTTCATCTTGTTCAATAATTTCAAATAAATAGAATTACTTTCGAATCCTCGATAATAAATAGGGATCTATAAAGAAAATAAGATAAGCGTGTAAACAAAAAATGAGAATTTTTTTTAATTTTTAAAATTCTAATGAAGGAAAATAACCTTTTCAAAGTAGGCATTAGTTGAACAGTTCTTCCGTACACTACATTACATCTAGCGAATTAACTAAATTAATGATGAATTACAAGTAGGTTCCTATTTCTTTATTCATGTAGTAAGCACGACTTAAATGCTACGCCACCTCTCTTAAAAAAAAAAACAGCTGATAAAAAAACTTGATTCATTGTGGAAGTAAAAACTTCGGTGTTTAGGGAAGGAGAAAGTAACATGAGTTTAGCGAATAACTTCAAAGTAAATAATAAATGGTCTAAGGTCAGTCGTTAGTGAGGAATTACCATATAAAGGTAAGGATAACGAAAAGAAAAAAAAACAGATTTGGGTAACGACTTCTATTTTTTTTTTTTTTTTTTTTTCTTTCAAAAATTCAAGTATTGGAGAATTTAAAGTCCAGGACAGGGCAGATATGGATTTCACTGACGCTTGTTTTCTTTGTAAAAAAAAGCAAATAAAATAAGGAAAGGAATTCCTTAAAATACCTAGTTATGTACAATATCAACGAAAACCGCTTGTAAGCATTTTTCAATATTGTGTGGGTGTAAAGAGAAGAAAAAGGGTTAAATCTGAAGATTTAAAATTTCGGCAAAACTTTTTAAGAAAAAAGAAAAAGAAACGATTATGGGTAAAATAGATTACATTGTTTTTAAAAAGAGGATAGAATTTCAACGATTAAAGAAGGGGGGAAAGTCTGTATTTTCATGATCAAGCCCAATAATAAAACAGTTCAAACGAAAGAAGTAGCCGTAGTATAGTAAATAAAATAAATGACCACATTATCGAAAGGAAATACGCTTCTTCATCGGAATACAAATTTCAGGAAATGTCCATCGGCATTTTTTGCAGTAAATCAATCTGCATTTATCTTTATTTTTATTTTTGGCATTCTTCATTAAATCAACTACGAAGTTTTTTTGAATAAGAAAATACTGCCACTGCGGGGGTCACAGGCCTAGTACTACGCGGGGGTGTGCTTATAAAATCGGGGATCATTTTGGTAATGCACGTCACTTATAAAACAGGACCTCCATTTTAGACCAAGCACAGATACCTCTGGTCGTAAAATAAGTGACGCACTCTATCCCACACTTGCAACTGGTCAAACATTGTTTTTGTTGTGGCATCCGTAGTTAATTCTGTGATTGTTCAGCATACGTATTGATTCATTTTTTACATCAAGCCAGGATCCATTTATTTATCCGTCCAAGACATGCTCCATTGGTCTACCACCGGTAAGTCATGGAGAAACACGTGTTCGTCTGCAGCAGAAGGACAGTCGCATGTTAATGTCTCACACCAAACTTGGACAGTAGCGGGCCACACAAACGATTCCGAATGTAATTTACATTATCTACAGGAATAGTGTTAGTTCCACAGTCAACGTGGTAATTTGTTGGCTTACTCCACTTTTATCCTTGTTCGACCGATATTGTATTCCGAAACCGATTCAAGTGGTATGACAGACACAGGCTCCTGCACACTATCTCTCTCGCATGATCATCTCCTCCGCCCCCTCTCTCTCTCTCTCCTCTCTCTCATCTCCTCCGCCCATCTCTCTCTCTCTCTCTCACTCTCTCTTGTTTGAAATGTGGCGCTCTCACTCCCTCTAAAAAACCTCACTTTTTAAAATTCCTCACATAGCGTCATATTCATCTGATTCTTTCTCTTCCTCACACATCTTTTCTTTTCTCCTTTTTCACTTCTCGTCCAAGTCCATTTGTTCACCAATTATATTTTGTCCTAATATGTAAGTGTGCTTTAAAATATTTCCACTACGTATTGCTACTTCATTAATTCTTTATTCTATAATATATTAATAAAAGTCCCCCCTTCTAAAAACAATTGCTGTTAATTAGTGACTAGTTGTTAGTTTACCATTTTTTTTTTTATTTTTTTTTATTTTACATTACGCTTATTTAGCAACACATATTCAAAAGTATTCTCGTTAACCCAAGGTTTACTTGTACTGGGATGGTAACAGACAAACTAAAATAACTAATAAAAGCTAACGCCTGAGCGAATTTTTTTCTTTTTTTTTTGTATAACCAGACAATTTTAAGGTCTCAATTTGAATTAAAATCCGTTTATACTAATAAACCAACTTAACTACATAACAATATATATATCTTTACTCTTATGACTGTATTAGAGTATTAATTATACAATTAAATGTTTTTACGGTTTATCGTTTGACGTTTACTTGTTAGTTTTCAATGCAGATGTATGAGGTACCACAGTGAGGAATCGAATCTACCATGTCTGATATGCCTAGTTTTCTACATTTTCACCACCGTGACTACATTTACAATTGGGTTGGTTAAGTTAAGTTTGTGTGGTGAATTATTTTATGACATTATTGGTTGTTAGAATAATTATTTTATGACATCTATTGTTGTGTAGAATAAAATTTACAACCATTACTGATGCTTTTGTTTGTTTTGTTGTATTCTATTTTTTATGACAACAAATCTGGTAGACTGGTATTCCTTATAATGAATACATCACAATTGTGCAATTTTATGCCAATTGTATCTTTGGTAATGCAAATAGTTATCATGCTTACACACTTTGTTTGAGATTATCTTGTTACTTTACTTTTATGTTCAAACTTTGGCTAGAATTATAAAAGTTTAAAGAAAACAGATATCTTTGACTCATACGTCCAGCGTTGCAGACAGTGTCATCAGACTATTAAAGACGCCGGTTCTCTCTTCTAAACCATCATCTTGTATTTACCCAAGACCTCCCACCGAGATTGAATTCGACACAAGGTCGTTTTAATGTGGGAACCACAAACCAAGGCTCATGTGATGGCTAATCAAACAACTGTGGTGAATCCCCATCGGATCACACTGTTTTGCCCATGTGGCATGGCCCGACTGAAAACTATCATTTTTTCTCAAGCGCACTGCAACATTTATACTTTACTAAACCGAAATGACTTTAGCCCAACAGGGGTGAAGTATCTTACTTGAGACATCACTTAACCAATCAGAAGGCTTTGGAGTCATGTTGACCCGCTGCACATACTGATCTCCATTATCACAAAATGGTAGTTTTTCATAGGGTTAATGTCTGACTCATTGTTTCCAATCCTGGGGATCCTCTTGTATCTGGATGGGATATGCAGACTGAATCATTAGTCTATAAAATACCACTTCAGGTAAATACTTTGCTGTTATCTCTTCATTTACAACACCTAATCAGAGAATATCTACTTTTAAGCAACTGTTTGTATATACATTGCCTAGATAAGGGAGGAATCCCACATGATAATAAATACTAGCCAACCATGTTAATCAACAGTTAAGTGAAAACCGATTCTGCTTGGGATTCCATTGAGTTCACAACGTCTGTCTGGGAACGGTTGTCAGACAGCCCATTCCTGCAGTTTCACATGACATCTCTTGTGATTTCAATATCACAACAGTCTAAATGCACAATGCTACACGTGGTCTCCAGCCAACAACAAATACCACCGGCCCACCTTTCATGAATATGTGGACTGCAATATAAATGGCAACTTCTTTGTGTATAAAAGCATGTTGATACGAGCTGATTTTCTTTGAAAAGTCGCAGTGCACACGTTAGATATATGGTTGCTGGAAACAGCTTACAGGGATTTAAAAGAAAACAGAAATCCTTTGATCTTTATATCGTCCCTGGGCTCGAAAACCATCATTCTTGGTATAACCAAGACCTTCCATCAGGTTAGATGTGACCCAGTCTTTTTTAATGGGAAGCCCTGCACAACAGAAGCTCAATGCCTTAATCAAAAAATGTGTGATCTTATCAGATCTGGCTCTTACTTTGTCCAGTGGCCTGACTGGCTGAAAACAGTCATTCTTTCCCCTTAGAGAAAAAACGCCTCTGCATTATGCTCTCAGCGGCCAAACCACTTCAGCAACAGGGGTGACAGGTAATCTTACTATGGCACACTCACAATCAGGAGGTTTGCGGTTCAATCTCTGTAGGGACTACTACTACGTAACAGAATATAAATCTCATGATTTGCTGCTTAAAGGCTATCTACCTAACAATAACAAACATTTTCTGTCATTCTTACTCATCATTTGAAAGTCTAATTTAAGACAACATAAAAAAGCAAGAATAGGAATGTAGAAAAAGTGAAATATTAAAGTTTATATATCTCCTGTTCCTCCACCTGATTTTTAGATTCTGTTTCTTATTTTTTTATTAAAATGTCGCAAATATTAAAAAGTGTTGAATGTATCTTGTAGGAATATCATTTGTAGACTAGTTGGTTCTAATCTGGGAAATGAAAAGTCTTTATATTCATGGTCAGCATGGCTGTAGATTAAAACTTGATCTATTTAGTACATACTATTGAGTAATATTGATGTGGATTCTATTATTCATTATCTCCTCTAATGTTTTCAATATAAATGCCAGTCTGTTTATTACTTCCATGTGGACGAACCCTAATAAATGGATTAAATTTTTTTTTCTAAATGTAACTATTATAAAAATGAAGACCTATAAAGCTAAATAATCAACTAGAGTGGTTTGTTGCAGTAATTGTATGTTACATTAGGTTAGCAAGTAGACTTTACAAAAATCTCATAATGTAAAAAGTCATTTCCTGTGTAATTTTTTCCTAATCAACTATGTCAGTAAAAAAAGACTAGAAGCACTTATTCAAATTTGAGAAAGTCTTTACAGTTGCAATTCTAACATTATTTCAATCAAAATTCAGTCTAAATCAACGTTCTCTTTACAGGGACAAGAGGTAAAAAATAAACAGAACTCTCTTCTTTTATTTTTGCAAGGAACAGGTTTGAAATCATTGACGTAGGTTTGACCTTGCTTTGATATAAATTAAACATTATTTATTGACATTTTATAATTAGTAAAATCCCAATAAGATGTGTTTGTGATCTTAATATAATACATAACTGAGTGGCAAATATGTTCAGTGAGTTTAAGAAATTGGTTCCTTAAATAACTAGCTGTTATTAGGTTATACAGTCAAATATTTTCAAATCCCTTACCTCCAGCAATCATACTTAGATTTGAAAATACTCTAATACAAGTTAAATAAAATACTTTTTGAATGCTTTTAAAGCATAAAACTTGTATATATAGTTAATATTATGTTTCATTTTATTAGTGTTATTTTTTATGATGTTTAACCTAAAGAAGCATTAAGTTAATAGATAAAATAATTTCCAGTTTCATTGGGATATAAATTCAGATTTAAATGAGCATCATCCCAATAGTGAACTAATAATAAACATTTTTCATGAACTACGAAAAGCCAGACCATAGTAGCAGTAAAATAGCTTGTGAAATGAATTATATTATATATATAATATTTCAAAAAATAATGCAATTAATTTATTTTGATATATTTAAATTTAAGCATTATAAATATATCAAAATAAGACTTTCTACCATTATATAACTTGTTTTGGCCATAAACATATATAAAAATGCTAACAAGAAAATTTATGGTTAAATGAAAAGACTCATTTTTTAAATCCTCAAAGAATAAAATATCATTTTTGCTGTTTATACTACAGGCTTTATAATGTACTAAAAAGGAAAGATGCCTGCCAAGTAAACCCATGCTCTTTAAATTCCACTGAAGAATAGTCATATGCTAACAACTTACTAGGTATAGGGAAATGCATCCATCAACAGACACTTAGAGTGTTTCTATACGACTGTATCAAGATTTTTGAAGCATTGCAATAATCAAAAGCAAATTTACTGAAAATTACACAAATTAAATACAAAATAAAATAAAACCAGAACAACTGGAAACAGAAGAACAACTTAATCAAGCTTACAAATGTAAGATAAAGCAGGTGTATTTGCATTGCTTTCTACAAAAATATACTAACCAATTTTCATTAATTAATATCCACAACTATGATTCTACAATAGTTTTGTTCATAAACCAAATACATAACGATACTGCATATCAATATGATTATGTATTATTTTGAAACTGGTCTTTTTTGCAAATCAGATAAATGCCAAATAAATTAGCAAATTTCCTACATAATTACATTGTGATTAATCCAGGTCATAATTTGAAGGTTATTGGATTGACTGAATATTGTTACATTGAATTGATTTTTGATTATAATAGCAAGTGAAAAAGATTAGCAGAAGATTTATATAAGTATTAGTTATTGAGCAGCTTACATGTTTGAATTATTTAAGGCCAAGGTCTATATAAATACATTAAACTATGATCAATAATAGAAATACCCAGTTTAATGTTCAGGTTACATGGTTGTCAAAACCATCCTGAGGAGACAAAAACAGAAGTTTTTAGCTTGGTTACCATAAAACTCCAACTAAAAAAAACTGTTTTAAAAAATCAAAAATGAAAAGGTCACAATGACAACATTTCCAAGCATCCAAGGATAAGATGTTTCTGGTATAAACATATGTCATAAACAACCTAAGGGAGACTTTACTCTGGAATTTAAAATATTTGACTCTAACAGCAACTAGTCATCACTGAAGCCATTTCTAACTTCAGAAAGCTAAACTGACTAAATTCAATTCACCCATACAATCAATCCCACATTTTTAACTATACCAGTACACATTTCCAAACTAACAACAGTCCAAATTAACAGATCACAACATTTTTTTCGCCACTAAAACCAATAGAAACAATAGAAATAATCAATGTTTTCAAGGAGCTATTTTAAATTCTAAACTATTTCTTGTTATCTCCAACAACAGTTATGGCCAGAATTCTACCAAATTTTTATTTTACAGATCATCTAACAAGTAAGACATGTTACCTTCAATATTCAGCACACTCGCAAAACTATAAAAGAAAACTTTTACAAAAACTCTCTAAAAAAAAGTATTTGGCATATATTTATCTATATACTTTCCTATTTGTAAGTTGTATATCTTCCGTGTAACAAAAATATTTCAAACAAAACCCACAGACCTTCTTAGATAACTTATATCCTTTTCTTCAAAAAGGTGGGGTATAAAATTAAATATCCTGAATACAGAACAGCATTATAGATAGGGAAGGTGATCCACTGGAAATTGTGTAATGCGATTGAAATTTGACCATTTCAAAAGAAAGTTGTTTTATATTTTGCTGCTTTTCTTCAATTGTATCTTTGCTACTCATTACAATAATAATTATTATTTACTAGCAGGACATGTGATTCCACGAAGATAATTTAATTTCTTACAATGTTTGATATGTTTACTTAAGAATATCGCAAAATAGTTAAGTTGTAAAAAGTATAATAATCTTGATTACTCTCTCACTCTTTTTTTCTTCTTTCTCTTTTCATCTTTCATTATGTTCGATTGAAAACAGATTAGGCATTATCTGCTTCCACATGCCGCACCTCCTCTCTCTTTTTACCTACTCCTTTCTTTCTTAATATATTTTTCTGTTACATGTCCTTTCTTACCTTTCTTTATAATAAAATGGCGATGCCTATTATTTGCTGAGGTGACAATACTCATACAATTCGCAGATAAAGCAACACAGATAATCAAGCATTTACTTTTTACATTCATCTCGGGTGATTTAACGGTCAATTTGTAAACAGAGTGTGTTGTTAAGATTGATAAGGCCGAAGATTAAGGAACAAAGTATTAATATATAGATTGTTGTTTAATAAAATCACTTGCTTATTTCCTGTGAGTGTTCTAAACATTCTTGAATTAATACTTATTATTTAAGTTTAACAAGGCAAAATCTAATATTAGAAATTCAGGTAGGATTTTTTCTAATTTAAATAGGATAAAAGATAATGTTTTTATAATAAAATATTTTTATTAATGTCCAGGTAGAAATGTTGATCCCAATATAGGTGAAGAGTAAGTATTTATGGTATACTAGAGTTTGTTAGAGACCATAAGAGAAGTGGAAAATAAAATGAAAATTGAAATAGTACAGCAATTTGACTACAGCTTTTGATAATCATTTTAGAAAAATTGTCATAAGAAAACTAGTAAGAAGACCTAAGATAAATGAAAAAAATTGTAAATTAGTATATAAAAGTGGAACTACTGATTATAAGGTATGCTTCATGAGAACATCTATAATATTAGTCACGCTTTATATAACCTCCCCTGAAATGTTCAATTCGGTGGGGGTGCTATAAGATGGCTTAATAATGATTTAGATAAAATACATAAATGATTATGATAAAATGTTTGTGCAATGTTGAGTTAAAAATTCACACTATTCTAACTAGTCTTCAATTTGCATCCACTTCACTTTTTTGGCTCTAGTAGTCCAGCCATCATCTTTACATCCTTGATACCTTCTTCCATGAATTCAAATCTTGGTGGAATCATTCATCTTGTTCTAGCTGACGCACCTCAAGGTCTCCAAGAAGTTGCAAGGTGGGCTAAATCAGAAATGGAACTTGAGTGCTCATGTTGCAATCAATGCATTTTGTGGCATCCAATTTCCGTGGAATTCTATTACATGAAAGTTCTTTACAAGGTAAAGACCTTGTTTAAGACAGCATCTTTTTGAGTTCTGTCATTATCCGATGAAAATGTTCACTTTAATAACTAGCTGAATCTGTAGCCATCCAAAGAAACGACTGATTTTTTCAAATGACAGGCGCAGGAATTCCAAAATGCCTACTTGAAACAGTTGCCTTCAGTTGGCAATACTTTAATGAATTGCTTCAAGAGACCTATTTCATGTGTGAGGTGGGAACATAATTTTCTTTACGTCAACAAATGGCTCATTTAGAGTTGGGATCAAAGGTTTGAGGTCGGCCCTGGAGGCCAATTCCTAATGGCTCTCACAAGCTCTACTGCCTCACACTGGGATTTCAGCTGAATGAGGACTGCAAATATAGCCAATAGTGACTAGGATACTCAATTTTACATTTGTTTTTCTTGTTACATATAACAAGAAAAACTTTGTGGTTTCATTAAACAAAAGTAAGAGTCTGTGCAATGATATTTTGGCTCTCTCCAATCTAGGTATACCAATTGCCCAACTTATCACGGGTTCCCTTGATCCACATCCGTAAACTCTAACAACTGCTTGCATATCTGATGAGGGTCCCAAGACTTGTCTTAATCACCAAAGTTTTAATTCAAAATATTTGCATATAATGAATTAGCTTCACAATAAGCTGATGTTTGTTCTTTGACTGGGAATCAACCTAGTCACCAGACCTGAAAAATCTCTCTTTCTTTCAACAAAATAATCAAAATAATTAGTTGATCAGTCCTATTACAGACAATGATACAATTATGCTTATTTAGAGAGTAAGCTGTAGAGAAAAATTGACATGATAGAAGAAAATCGAGGTTTTTGAAATCAGCATGCCATTATTAGTCTAAATCAAAATAAAAAATCAAACTCAACAGAAATTGTGTCAAAGTTGTTCCCAAGTGTTAATTATTAAGTTTTTTAATTCACTACAATATGCATGAAATACTTAGCTCAAAGAAAAAATAAATAAGTGTAGTGGTTTTATCTGCATTAATAATCAACCAATCAGAGTCCTTTACGAAATAACAAACAAAATGGCAAACTTTAGTGCAGAACGACATTAAAATGTATCATCGGGGAAAAAAAGTATTTATGTGGATGTCCTTCAAAGTGAAAAATGGCATAATTTTCAGGAAATATTAACCACTTTTTAGAAATATTAATAAATAAAGATTTGGAAGGTTGAACCTCCCAAATAGTGTGAAAATTAATCTCCTGAAAAACTTCAGAACTAGTGATACCAATACAGGTTTACACCAAATTGTTTCAAACACTAAAACCTAAAAAATTTTGTGCTTCTAAATGTAGTTTTAATCTTTAGTTGTTATTTTTATGGGTAATATAGATAACCGCCCACTGTAAGGTACAGTGTTTTGTTACGGCTCAGTAGATAAGATTTTTGAACTTTAAAAGTATTTGCTTTTAGTAGTTAATATTGTTAATAATTTTAAAAGAATAAAATATTTCAAAACATTCTTGTGTAATTTAAATTTATTAGGTGAAAGGAAAAGATCATAAACTGTTAAATAAGATTTAGAAAAAAGAATAGTATGTGGCGCTCTGAGACAAGACATCAAAAACAGTTCTCTTCTTAACAGAAAGGTTATTTTTCCTACTCTTAATGAATAGGTTACCCACACACAACACAACACATACTATATATATATATATATATATAATATATAATATGTGTGTGTATATATATACGTGTATATACGTACATATATTAATATATATATTATATATATATATATATATATATATATATATGAATAATTTTGGTACAGGAAAACTTATATAGTACTAAAATTGGAGGAATCATATGTTAGTAGGGAGATCATACAAGTTATAAATGGTAATATTTTATTACAAAATAAAATACAAAATGTGGGAATACGAGGCCTTTCGATCGGTTTCTTTTCAGTATAAACACTGGCGACGATTAAAGTATTGTTAAGAAATATTCTTTAAGGAACAATGGAGGTGAGCCAGAGGGGGAAAAAAGGGGGGGGGATATTATATAACCCTCAGTCGAACAGGATTGGAGATGTCTCCCAAAAGGGGAGTCTTGGGGTTTTTGTCTGCACAGAGTGGGGCGAAAGATGAAATATAGCGCTTCACAGGAATGCATTCTTCAACCATGCACTTATGTCCTTGTCCATGTTTTGCCAATATACGTAGCTCTGCAATTAAACTTTTGATCCTAGTAATGGCCAGGATGACCTTATGAAAATCCTTCAGGATCTTTTTTGTAGCGTAGCTGGACGACCACTCATTCGCTGTATAGCATACCTCATCCGCATATGTGCGAAGGCTTCTGGACTTTGTCGGTCTTTTGTGCTAGCTTTTCTTCATCTGTATTACGAACTCGTTCACTGCCTCCCGTTTATCGTCAGAGTTACTGGAGTTCCTATCGGTTGCACAGCGAAGTTTTTAAATGTCCCTTTCAGTTCGAAGGGAAGCTTCACTCTGTTGGGTATCAATCTAGAGAGTCCATCTGCGTGACAGAGTTCTTAGATGGGAGAAATTCAGTTGAAATTATGATTTAGGAGGATATCCCCCATCTTGCAGCCTATTCGCCGTTTGTGTAGGCAGACCTTTTTTTGAGCGAAGATGGTAAGTAAGGCTTAGGTCTGCTGTAATCTGAAGTGCTCAATTGTGAATGTACGGTGGAACTTGGTTACTGCAATATTCTCCCTAGTGACCCTTTTCAATTTGGGATAATTTTTCTCCGCTGGAAGAAAGGGTTTTGAATGCGTGGGCTTATGGTTTATGTGACCCATCCGGCATTTTTGTGTAAAATGCATGCTCCGATGCCATATGAGCTGGCGTCGCTGCAAAATAATCTAGGTCTGGGTGTGAGAACAAGTCCCCGACGTCAAAATTTCTTTAATTTTTTTTCGAATGCTCTATGGCATTCGGAGTCCATTCCCGCGGCCTTGTCCTTTTTAAAAGTTCATTTAGCGGGCCACGTAAATCATGCATATTAGGAAAAAAGTTTTGGTAGTAATTAGCAAAGTCGTAAAAAACTTTGTGTGACGAAACATTTTGGGGAGCCGGCATTTCTTTGATGGCTATAGACTGTTCTGGATCTGGCCGTCTACCTCTTTGTCGATTATGTGCGCGAGGTATTTTATTTTTCCATTAAAGAAGTCGCACTTAGATTCTTTTATTTGAACCCATAATCCTGAATCTTTTTGAAAACTTGGTTGGACATGTTGTTTGTGCTGCTCCGTATCTTGACTTTTTATTAAAATGTCGTCATAGGCGATTGAAAAATCAAGTCCGCCAGCATCGAATCATTACTGAAAATTGCTGGTGCAACCTTGATCCCAAATCCAACCATTCAACTTAATAATCCCTGATGGGTATTAATACAAAGTAGTTTGGAGCTTCTTCTTCGACAGGTATTTGTAGATAAGTGTCACTGAGGTCGATTTTTGAAAAATCTTTCCCCCACTCATTTTGAAATATTTCATTTGGCCCTGGCAGAGGGTAATGATAATCCTTAGGGCGCATTGGAGCCCCGTGAGAAATTGGCGCAACGCGGATTTCTTTAGATTTCTTTTTACGTAGACGGTCGGTGCGCCATGAGTTATATTAATTTTTGAAAGAATGCTGGTCTTCTCAGTCTATCAGTTCTTTGTTGATTGGTCTAACGAGGCAATGGCAAATTTTTTTCTTCTTATTGGCTGGATATTATCCTGTAATGCGAGTTTAGCAATCATTTTAGCGGCAACGACCAAGACCATAGAAACGCCAGGAAGTTTTTTCATTCTTCTATTATTTTTCTGACTCGGCCGTTGAATTTTTTTATTTTCTGGCAAAAAGTGTTAATGGGCGAATCCACAACTCAAATTTTGCATTTCAGATCTGTGCCGAATAAATTGTTTGTATTTAGAAAAACTTTTTAATTTCTGGGTTTGCCGTTTAAGTTACATTGGTGATAATTTCACCTTCGAATTCGATTTTTTTTCCCGTGACAGATCTGGCTATTTTTTTGGTTCTTAACATCGTCGGTTTACCAGCTTTTTCTAAGTATATCAGCGTTGATAATCATTAAGTCCGACCTAGAATCTAATTGGAGTTTTACGTTGCTGCCTGAAATTTACCAGTAACATATTTTCTTATGTTACGGCCATCTTGCTCGACTGACTTTGTCGTTTTTTTACTGCTTTTTCCGGATTTCTTTTTCCTGCAGTGAGAGGCCTTGTGCCCAACACGGTCACAATTTAGGCATTTATTGTTAACGGTACATGCAGTCCTGTACCCATGAAGGGATCCAATCCAGAGCAAGGATTGGGGCAAATCGTTGTGTCTCTTAGGTGAAAAAGGAGTAATTTGTTTTTGGGGAGGTCTGAATTTGTTTCTATTATCACACAATTCCTAATGTGTCCTACAGCAGCCTGTTGATATTTTTTGAGTCTTGTTTTAGACTGACAAATCTTTTGAGAGTCTTCTGGCCAATTGTTGCAGAGTCAAGGTGGGCTCGTCATTCCAGCTTTCTTTTTACCCTTCGTCTAATTTCAGCATCTTTCGCTGATACTAACCTGGCAATAAATTAGACATTAATTGTCAGACTTAATTCAGACAGCTTAAAAATCGTCACAATGTTTATTAACTGTTGATGCAAAGGTGTATAATCTTCGTTTTCTTTCGAATTAAGTTCATGCACTTCCAACGTTTATGGATAATGAAGTCTTAGGGCTAACAATTCTGTAGAGAGTTTGATAGCTTCTGAGAACGTTAATTCGCTGGTCTGTCGAGGCAAAATATAGTCAACAAATTGGTGTGCTCAGTCGTCCCCAGTTTGCGTAATAGAAGCAGACCTTTTTTCGAGTCCGTCCAAGTCGCACAGTCGGTCGATATAAAGTCTCGTATCGTCTGTAATACGATTCAAAACTTATATCTTCATCTGGTGCGTAAGTAAAAGTTTCTATCGCTGTCC
>JALAJA010000701.1:0-41832 GCA_023376005.1 Doryteuthis pealeii | reverse complement strand
CAAGAGAGAGAATGACAAATTTGGCTTATTTTATAGAATAGTTTTTAATTTTAAGAATATAACAATAAGAAAATGATAAAATATGCTGACTGTAAATGTTGGTATCAAAGCATCTTGTTCATACAAAGGATATTGTTACTGTAAGTCAAATTGTGTGCAAGTAGTTAGGTAAAATGTACACAGTTTTTTTTCTAGAGTGTCAATATGTGGACAATTTCACTTTATGCTCCATAGTCAGCCATCACATTTATCATCTCATATATTTGATACTATCCTCCATGAATTCAAATTTTGTGGAAATCATTCATCTTGCTCATAGCTGACCACACCAAAGGTTTTCCAGAAGTTAGCAAGAATTGGCTTAGGTAGGCAGAAATGGAACTTGATGCTAAAACATTATTGTGGCTATCCAATATTCAATGTAATATCTTTGCTCATGCATTTCCGAGAAAGTTCCTTAAGCAAGTAAAGAACGTGTCAAGAACCAAACATTCCTTCTTTAGAGTTCTGACATTATCCTGATGATGTTCATCTTTGATAACTTCTTGAATCTGTAGACCATCAAACACATCGGGGCTTGATTTTTATTCAATTGGCAGGGCCAGGAAATGCCAATGTGTGGTACTTTGAAACACTTGACTTCAATTGGCATGCTTTAATGAATTGCTTCAAGAAACCTAATTTCATGTGCAAGGTACGAACATAATTTTCTTTATGTCAACAAATGGTTCATGTAGAATGTTGGGATCAACAAGTTTGAGGTCAGAGCTTGGAGGCCACAATTCCTCTCCACCCATATGCTTCTATCAAGCTCTCTGCCCCAACACTGGGATTTCAGCTGAATGAGGTACTGGCTGTATAGCTGACGGTAGACTAGGATAATTCATTTAAAACAATTTGATTTTCTTATATGGTGAAGTTTTCATTAACAAAAGTAACAGTCTGTGCAATGATATTTTGGTTCTCACCAAATCATAGATATACCAAATGCCACTTATCATGAGTTTCCCTTGATCCACTCGGGTAAACTCAACACATTTGCTTGCAGCTCTTGTAAGGGGCCCAAGAATTGTCTTAATCGACGAGTTTTAATGTAAAATATGCAAAATAGATTAGCTCCGCACAATGCATTAAGTCGACCAGTCCGATTATCACAGACAAACAATACAATTGTGGCTTATTTGGGAGTAGGTTGTAGGGAAAAAAACTTGGTTGATAGAAGAAAACTGACTGAACTTTTGAAACCAGCATGCCATATTAGTTTAAATCTAATGAAAATCTAACCCAACAGAAATTATGGCCAAAAATGTTCCCCAGCGTTATGCGATATTTTTTTATCAGCAGCCTCGATAGCTTTTGAATGAAAGTTTATTGGTGAAACACAGTTTGTGCAAGTACAACAGCCTTCCATACTAACCAATAATATAATCTTCCCCCATAAAAATTGGAACCCCGTTTTTTTAATTTGTTCCCTTGAAACTGAAATTCACCTCAATGAGTAAGATTTAAGGGTAAAGAGGATAAAAATAAAAGTCATCATACCAAAGAGAAACTTGAGAGCGCTTTGGGATAATCGTTGGTAATAAGTTTAAATATCAAGGGGGATATTGAAGAAACTAACGTTTTATTCATTGTTTCATTTCTTATCTGGTATACAGTTTCGTGTCAGTGAAAGGAGACAATTTTTGAAGAAAATTAATGCTTCATCATTTATTTCTATCTGGCGTTAAATACAGCTTTATACCCAGTGCAGGCGACCATTTTAAAGAAGAATGAATTGTCCATCTCATTGTTCATTTCTATCTGGGTAAATAACAGATTTAGTCTAATCAAGCGGACGCAAGTTGAAGAAAACTAAAACTTTTTTTCTCTCACTTCTGTGGCTGGGAGTGTGTACAACTTTGGTCGCGATACTTTTTCAACACATTTGGTTGGTTTTGGTTTGGTTGGTTGGTTGGTTCGATTTTAGCGGCATGTCAACTGTCTAGGAATTATTTATACCGAAGAACAGTTTTGTTTTCTTCATTCGCTTGTTGGAATTCACTTTCAAGAAATGAAATACTTGATTCTATAAAAAATGCAACTTTTTCTAAGTTATGTCGGTAATAAACTCCATTTCGATCAGATTGGAATATCCGCGCTTTCCGGCTGGGGCGTTTAGAATACACCGACTGCATCTCCTGCAGAGGAGTAGAATTTCCCCAATGGGGCCACATTGTTGGCCGTGAGTGGCGACCCGTGATGCTTAAGGATGGGAATTCAGGTGGCTAAGCAGTCCATGACATGCAACACTCCACTCAGACCCTTACTTTAGGATAGAGTGGCGTCGGAGGGTCTCACTCCCAATCAATAGTGGTCACGTCAAAGTTCCTAGCAGCTATATGATTGTCCCAAACCCTATTGCCCTTTATGGCAAGTCCAAACCCTTTTTATCATATGGGTACTAGAAGCGGTGCTAAGGTTTTTGTAATGTTCTGCGTATGACGTTAAACCCTAACTGATGGTGAGGTTCCTATTCTGGAGATCTACGGGAATGTGGAGCACCCCTTCATCACAATTGCTTTCCAGATCCACCCTTACCCGAGGAGTACCTCTTAGGATCCCATCTATGGGTTAAATAGAAAACTTGTTTACAAAAAAATTGTGTTTGAAAAATTTTCTTCCGAACTATCGCTTCGAATCTTTCAAAACTTTCCCGCATTAAATGACCCACCGAAAGTAGACAAACAAAAACTTACCTTTTTATGCATAAGCTTGCAACTACACCTATCTATGCGTGCGTATCGTTGCCACGCTCAGTCTTGGCCTGACAGTCGTTTACGATGGAGTTCCCGATTGACGCAACCGCCAAGTGTGAAGTTCTTCGCGCAGTTATTCGGTTTTTGAACAGAAAAGGCATTAAACCAATTGAAATTCATCATTATTATAAACGGAAGTGTATGGTCTATCGCACATGGACGTGAAAACGACGAGGTCAAGTTTCCTCAATCAGATGGCAATGAGCTGGTATAACAACATGAGCAATACAAAAACTGGTCAATGCACCTAGAAAAATGCATCGACCGAAAATAGTGATTAAGTAAAAAAAGAATATACATATTCAAACTTATTAATTATTATTATTATTATTATTATTATTATTATTATTATTATTATATTATTTAACTATTCTAAAAATTACCAATGAAAGTTAAAATTAAGAAGCCTTATTATCGGCTTGTTAGAATAAGTGCACACCCGCAATTTTCATGAGTTTCGAGTCGATGCGATTTCAAAGATTGAAAGTTTACTGTTGATTTAGAATTTTGGCCTGCAGCATGCGCATTTCTCTTGCAAGTGATTTATTTCTGAGAAAACATTATTATTATTATTATTATTATTATTATTATTTATTATATTATCGACTCGAAACACATGAAATGCGGGTGTGCACTTATTCTAACAAGCCGATAATAAGGCTTTCTTATTTTTAACTTTCATTGGTAATTTTTAGAAATAGTTAAATAATAATGAATAATAATAATAATAATAATAATAATAATGCGATGTCAATGTAATGCATTGGAAATATGCTATAGATATATGGAAATACACTGATAAGTAAAGCGAAAATTCTTTCAAGACGTAGACGTATTTGTGCTACTGTATACGGCTGCAACAAATGGACTTTAAGGAAGCGTTTTAGAGCAGGGGTTCCCGACCAGTGGTGCTTCCAGGGGTTGTGAGAAAGCGTCCGTTCAAATTTAAATAAAAATTTTTTCTTTTGTAATTAATATTATTTATATTTTCATTTCTTTATTTCAGATTATTATTATTAGCCTTCATCATGTCGAATAACATATTAGATATTATATTATATTTGGTTGGTTGGCACCTTTCCATCTACGAGAGACGATGGAGTAGTGTTGCAGATTGACTATTGTTCAGTTTGTTGGTTGGTTGGCACCTTTCCATCTACGAGAGACGATGGAGTAGTGTTGCAGATTGACTATTGTTCAGTTTGTTTTGCGCGGGAAGTTCGAAAAGACAAAGGAAAATTGAACTGAGAGGACAATGGCTAAGATAGACAGAGGGTCTGGTGTGACAAAGGACTCATCTGGACAAACGCGAATTTGAACAAAGAGAAAGGACTTCCGGTCAAGGAACAAAAGGATGTGTGGGCGGTCGTCAGTACTTAAGCGGTCATCAGAGCAGTACAGAGGCAGATAGGAGACGGCGAACAGAGAGTCAAGGTGAGAGACAGGCCGGTCACGCACCATCGCAGTCAGTGGTCAGTGAGGTTCGGCCACCCCTCTTTGCCTCAGATCCTAATAGTAGTAGCAGTAGTAGTTTTCATTGTCAACGCCGCCACTCACTCACATCCACCACGTACAACCGAAATGAGAGAAATAAAGTCAATTCTCCTACTACATAGAGCATGCCTTGTGATGTCATTTAAGCAACAGTATATAACATGTACGATTTTGTTGCCTGAGTAGCGAAAGAGCGCTATGCAACAGTAGTATCAAATATTTCTTTCTGTATTTTTCTCTTTGAACTACATAGCCTAGGCAGGTTCATATGGAGGATAAGCTGTTGCCCATGCATCAAATCCCCCCTCCCCACACTGCTGCTGTGATCAAAAGGAAAGGTAAGGTATCAATGCAGTTTAGCAACGGTTGTGTCGCAGGAGTTGATGGGTAACATTGGATTTCAGCATCACACCACCTTTAGGGGCTTTGGCTCCTGATTTGGTTTCGGGGTTTACTCCCCTATTAGATTTAGAGAGTGAAATATAGATGATCTTTTGATGAAACTGTAGTATGGATTCACATTCTATATTTTTGAACAAAAAGTATAAATTGTAGGGGTGCGAGGTCAGAGCAAAGTTCTTTTAAGGGTGCGGGAATATAAACGGGTTGGAAACCACTGGTTTAGAGAAAAGGCTAGATGGAAGCTACACAAGAATGTTGCATGTTGTCAAGAACAAATCTTGGAAGAAACAACCCACAAGAAAGCAGCTGTACGGTTACTTGCCCATTATCACCCCAAATATTAGAGTAAGTTAAACATGGACGACCTCATAAGTGACGTTCTCCAGTGGACACGTACACTGACATACATACATACATACGTACATAAGTAGGCTGACCAGCAAACCTCCATCGATAAGCTCTTGTGCGCCTTCTGGATTCTGCGTGCAGGACCTCCCATTGACGATGACCATAGAGACGGTTGGTGCGCGCGAAAGAAGAAGAAGAGAAGAGAAGAATGAAATGGAATGAAGGAAGACTGAGAGAAACAAGCACAGAAAGAGAGAGAGAAGAGAGAGAGAGAGAGAGAGAGAGAGAGAGGAGAGAGAGCGTGAGAGAGAAAGAAAGAGAGAAGGAGAGAGAGACAGAGAGAAAGGCAAGGTGGAAAGCTATTTTATAATAATACGCTTGTTCCTTAATCGTCCGACTGTTATGTATATTTTGCAACACCCTCTGGTTAAAAGTGCACCGTACAAATCTCTCAAGATGAAATTTAAATCCTGATTATTTGGTGTTGCTTATTCACCGAATTCTTATTTCTTATGAGTTTCGTCACCTCAGATAAACAATGGATTGTTCTGTTTTTATTATAAAGAAACAAAAGGAAGAAAAAGGATATTGCTACACAGAAAAAATATAATAAGAAAGAAAGAACGAAAGAAAGAACGAAAGAAAGAAAGAAAGAACGAAAGAAAGAAAGAAAGAAAGTAGGGGAACGATATTAAAACGTAATTAAACGAAAGAAAGACAAAAAGGAATAAATGTATTTGAGATAAAGGTGATTTCAAATTAGAAATATGCGAGGTGGTGCCGAAAGCTTCCAGGCGCAACCAACTAGGGAATCATCATCATCATCATCATCATCATCTCATCACCATCAATCATCCTTCATCATCATCTCATCATCCTCATCGCCTCCTGGAGGTTCCTCTGTGAAGCATTCAGAATTCACACAGAGCTAATCTATGTAGGTCGGTGCTGGACGGCTCACACTGGCGTGTACATGTGCAGGTTTTCACGGGAGAATGTCACTTATGAGTTCGTCCTAGCTTCTTCAGCAGTGTTGAGCATGTCTTGTCCATCTTACTTGGATGGTTTGTGTGATAAGGAAATGCATGTTTTTATTGGCATGAAGAAACGTCCCCGAGATCTTGTGGCCCTTACCGTTTACCCCATAGCTTTGAAGGAAGACATGGATTCATGCCTTTTCCCAATGGTGTTAGCTTGCAGGGAAACGCAAATTCATGCCTTTTCCCAATGCAGGCAAACGCAAACAACTTTGTCCAGAATTTGAAATTGGCTCGCCGATTTCATTTCCTAGGATGATAATCATTTCTATTGTGCGCACTATATAATCGTAATTGTTGATTATCTCCCTTGATCTGGGGTTGTTTGCCCTTGATAATTAGCCACCATCTTGTGTGGCTTATTTCTTTCTTGCTCAGCTCTTGTTTCACAACTAAATCCGTATCGTTATACCCAAAATACCAATAGAATTAAAAACTATAATGATATACCAATAGCTACACACATAAAAAACATACATCAGAAATAAATGAAAAAAAGGCTAAATGGGTTGCCGCAAAAACCAACCAACCAACCAACCGTACTTATTATTGTCTACTTTTAATCTGATATCTTTTACATAACACCCTTTTCGTTTTACCTTTTTTTTTTATCTATTCAATGTAGATTACTGGGTCATTAGAGAAAAAAATTTCAAAATTTACCCTAGAGTTCCCGTGATGTAATGGCCAAAAGATGATTATTACTTCGCCTCAAAATATTGATTTCACAATAGTATTCCATGTTTGTTCTTTTATAAGAATTTGTTTACAATTTAATGTATTAATTCTTTACAGTTGTCTGATGGATAATTACAAACGTCTTTCAGGTTTTGAGGTCTATTGATTCTTAGTTAGGTCGAGAACTTTTTTGCACTCTTTGATTTATAACAACAACTAATTATTTAGAGAATTATTTACAGAAACTTAGAACCTTTCATTAAATATATTTCATGGATGGCATATATATATATTATATATATATATATAATATATTATTATATATATATAATATATATATATATATAATAATATAATATTGTTGAAGTGAGTTAGCGTACTGTTGGTTTGAGCAACAAGCGAAGCACAACTGAACCAGTGCCAAAGACATACGATATGGGATCCAGAATAGTCCACTCATGCATTTAGGTGATTCTTTCTAGAGTCCTGATTGGCTGCTTGGTTTCTATGTTGTTAGGAGGCTTCATAAATAACCTGCCATTTTTTAATTTCCTTTAACCTTGGTTAGGTAACCAGTCTAGAAAAAGGAAAACTCTGAATTCACACCTGTTATACTCCGCTTAGATTGGCCTTGTGTCAGCATCCTACTCATGCGGAGAGGTTGGTATACATATATATATATATATATATATATAGATACTTTAAAATATACCCTCCTATATTTGGGGCGCTCGTAAGTGTTGTCATTGATGTAGTATGCATGGGTCACTGGGAAGTTTCGGGTCTTTCAACATCAGACTTCCTTCGCCATGCTGACCCTAATCAGAGATGATCAAAACTCTGATCCACCCACCGACTTGAGACGCTAACAGACGTTTGACTTTTTATGTTTATATATATATATATTATATATAATATATATATATATATATTCATGAGTAATGGGCTGAAAATTTAATAGGTTGAAAAGTTTAATATCTTGACGTCCATATTTTCTGATGACACTTTTTTAAACAATAGGAAACCAACCATCAGCGACAGAAAAAAGTATGTTGACTAATAAAAGAAGACTATGTTGAAAAAATAAACCTCATTTTCTCATAATTTTAAAAACATTTCCGTAGAGTATATGATCAGCCTACGAAATGTTTACTCGACAATCATATAGGTTGCGACGGCTTGACATACCAGCGCGATTGAAAAGGTGAAAAGTGGAGTGATGTAAATGTGATGGATTGTTCCAACACACAGAATTCGTCAAGGCCAACAGGTTACCCACTGGGTGATTCTATACCCTCTACTCCCCCAGCCGACAGTTCTTTTATTATTTATTACTAAAGTATAAAGACAGTTACGTCTATCCCACTTCCCCCTATTCCCCATCTCCTCTCTCTATGGCAGATTTACCTCTCTTTCAGCCATCTCTCTGTCTCTTTCTCTCTGTCTCTGTCTCTGTCTGTCTGTCTGTCTATCTCTCTCTCTTAATATATTTCCTCGCTCATCCTCACCCTCTTCTATTCTCTCTCTGCCTTTTTCTCTTTCCCTCCCCCTCTATCTCTATTATTCTCTCCTCTATCCCTGCCCTTATCTCATTCTCTATGTTCCCCTTTTCCTCTCTCTCTCCTCTTACCCTCCATACCTTCTCCCTCTCTTCCTCACGTTTTCTCTCTCTCTCTCCTTTGTCTATCTCTCTCTATATATATTCCTATCTCTCTTAATGCCTTATTTCCCTTTCTCTTCTTTCTTTCTTTTCACACATTCTCTTCCTTTATATATACAGCAAATATATGCACCCTCCGGGTGCAAGTATTTAATTTTAATGTAATGAAATATCGTATTAAATTATAGACAGACAAAAGATATGTAAAGAGTGGGGGGTATATATGAAAATAAGAATGAAACTTACTCTTCCCATCACTCCCGTCTTTCATGCTGAATTTTAACTTATTTAACTATTTAGTTAAATTAGGAAATAAAGAATAAAATGCAGTTATTTTTTCTTGTTAATGGATTTCATTTAAGATTCATTGAAGAGATTTTTGCTTATATTCATTAAATAAAACGAAACTGTTAGAAATCCATAATACCTAAGCACATATTTAATAAAATCACATTCTTAAATAATAATATGCTAATTAGCCTTCCATTCAACACTGTAAACCGCTATTTTTTGTATATATAAAATCATAGCATGTTATTAGTATGTAGATATTTTTACAACACTATAAAAAGGTGAAGAAATTTTTATTAATATTGAGGTTTAAATATAAATAAAATCATGGAGAATGTGATGAAATAACTATGTTAATTTGAATTCGATTAGTATATAGTTTTCGGTTACAATAGAAAAAACAACACAATCTCCATTTATATAATATATATATATTATAATATATTAGCTATTATTATATAGTATTCGGTGATTTGAAAAGTAACTCCCTATTCTATTACTATGAATCCTGAAACGATCTCACATACTGCAGATGAATCTAACCAGTGGTCAATAATGGAGAATATTGAAAGACTGATTTTTATACAGATCGCGTCCTCCCACATTTGCAATTGTTGATTCATGAATCGCTAAATTCATGTTTCCTAGAGATGGATTGGGTACAATGTTGGTCAGTATGGTGGCTGGCAGAATGCACTGACTTTTTCTTTTGGGGTTGATGAGGAGCAGTAGGAACCAACGACTTGGAAGAGCCTGAAAGGACGAAATACGAGAATTTATTCTGGCCATTTCACAAGAGTCCCTAGGAGATCAGTTGATGCGAATTCCAAGTGGCTTGAACGCTGAGGGAATGCTTGTATTCTAATGGAATTTCAAATAAGCTCCATATTATTGTATTCTTCTCATATTTAATTTTTTAAAAATAAAAATAGGATTGAAGAAATAAATTATATGATTTTTTAAATGGGGAAGTAAGTTACTTTCAAACACTCTGTATATCTATATATATATAGAATTGCGATTCTTTTCGTTTGTAAGCCGAAACTACATTTCACTGCTTACGTCACAGTTAACGTTCAAGGAAATAAGCTAGGTCTCAAGTACTGTCATAAAAGTTAAAGATAAACTGAATAATTTTTTTTTCATGAGATATTTTTAATTTTCTGCCAAGTCAAAACTGCTTGAGTGAGAGGTACGTCTAATTCAGTCACCGCCTCATTCCAAAGTCTCTACACTCACCTATCACTCCTACCCTTCCACAGTCACCTATGTGAAACCTCTCGACCTAATAAGAAAATGCCGATGTCAGATGTGCTGAGATCCTAAAGATATTCCATGCTCCAAACTACACGTAACTCTTACAATCTGGCTCTTCCCCCTCTTATGTTACAGTGACATGGGCTTAATCTCACGAAAGAAAAAATTCAGCTTATCTTTACATTTATGAAGTACTTGAGACTGGCTTATATCTTGAGTTACTGGTGACGTAAGCAGTGACGTAGTTTCGGTACAACGCAAAAGAGATCGCATCTTCATTATTTATAGATAATCCAGAGTTTTTGTAATAGTTACTTACTTCCCCATTTAAAAAAAAATCATATAATTGATAATCAAAGGCTGCATATCTATTTTGTGTTTTAAACAGGTGCAGTATCAGTAAAAATGGGAAACAGATTTTTAGATCTTTGTCTGCTTCACTATCTTATTATAATGTATGATTATGTAATTGTCCGAAACTACGTCATCACTGACGTCCAGCGATTTATTTATTTATTTAAGTTATATTTTCACGAATTATGAAATAGTTAATTATTTAATTAATCATTAACCGGTGTCTTTATAAAGTCTTCTGAGTATATTTGTACCAAACTGCCGCATATTCTTATCAAATAAAATCCTAGAATATATGTTATATCATCTCTAAAATAAGATTTCAAGTATACTGGCGAGAATAATGTTTGCATAATGATTTTAACAAAACGGGGTTTTAATAGATTATTTTCAGATACTGATTTCTAATACTACTCAATGTCTAAGGTTCAATACGTTAAAAGCAATCATATATATATATTTTATGAAGATAATAATTAAAATAACATTAGAATAATTTGTAATATTTTTATAGTTCGTTCTTATTAGTTTGTTAGTTTTCCGAATGGGGATTTAAATGATTATACTGTGATACTATCGACATGTCTTACTGTCATAATTATAATATAATATTTGATAATTTCTAACACGCTAATGAAGTTTAAAATCGAAAAGATGAAAATGAAAGAAAGAAAGAAAGAGTGGTGTGTGTGTGTGGTGTGTGAAAGAGAGAGAGAGAGAGAGGAGAGAGAGAGAGAGAGAGAGAGAGAGAGAGAGAAGACGGGGGGGGGCATAAAGTTGGGGAGTTTATGAAACTGATAAGAGAGTAAAAGAAACTGAAAATGGCCGAGAGAGAGAAGGGAGAAATGAAAAAAAGAATTAATAAGAACGAGAGAAATAAGAAGAGATATCCAGAGAAACGAAAGAGACAACGAAGAAGAGAAAAGAAATCGAGGAAAAGAAAGGTGTATGTTAAGAAAGAAAATTAGAAAAGAAAGAAAAAGAGAGAGATAGAGGGAGAGAGAGAAGAGAGAGAGAGAGAGAGAGAGAGAGAAGCGAGAGAGAGAGAGTGTGAGAGAGAGGGAGTGAGTCGCAGAGAGAGAGAGAGACAGAGAGAGTTAAATCAATTTATGTACCTTTTTTAACATTTGAACTATTTTACAATCGCTCTAAATAAACATATTACCACTATATGAGATTAATATCAATACTGTGGGTATATACACAGGGTCGTTGTCTGTTCAGAGATTTATCATGTTTGATAATTTCTTTGTTTTCTTTTATGTTTAAGGGCATGCATACTTCATGGGATACTTTTAATGACAAGCCAAGTGGCTATTGGTCGGTATCATCCCGACGGCACGAGCGATGATAGTATATCGCGTCCCTTTTTCGTTGGAGCGCTAAGACCAGGCAATTATTTAATGGCGGTCTTAGGGGTGGAGCTAACCTACTAGATCAGTCGACCAGTAGCATCATCTTCCACAGACACGTTACCGGACCACGCGAACGTTCATGGGCGTATACTCTGATCAGGGAGCTTTCGAATAGGAGGACGACGGGCGCTCGTATGAATCCGCAAGTCAATGCAGGTCAACAGTCGAGGGACCACTGTGCTGAAGCAATCAGTTCGGTGGTTTCGGAGATAGTGCACAGCAGGCGAAAGAGATCTGCTCGGTGGGACAAGACTGATCACTGCACCCGGTGGAGCTGCATTACGTGGTCACTGAGGCACCCACTGAGCGCGCGAAGCAATGTAAAAAACTTATCGGAACTTATCTGTGCGGATAACTGTATAGACTCGTGCTGACCAGGACAAGGTCGTCTCGCGATAGAGACTGCAGGTCATTGAGACCAGAGAGATTCGCCGTGAACAGTGGGTAGGACCAGAAGCGGGCTAGTATCCAGAAGGGGAACGTGACTGTTTGTTGTGAATCTTTCTTCGTTAAGGTGAGACACTGTTCAAAATTTAATCGCATATTGCGCTAGAGGTCGCATACTTTTGGCTAAGTGTATTTAATTAAGGAGTGATCAAATTTATTCCGATCAAAAGAAAGTGTCTTAAAAAAACAAACAAACTCCCGTTAGAAGATTCATGGTTAATATAACAAGTGTGTCCAAGGCATGAGAATTAAAAAGCATGACTGCAAAGAAAATGTCGGCGCCAAGATGTGTCATATTTTCATGACGTTCCAAAAGATTTTTTTTAAATGGATGTCGAACAATAGCATTGTAAAACAAGAAGAAAGAAAATACAGATTCTTATTGTGCGATGTGAAGACATTACCGTAAAAGAATAAAAAACTGAAATTTTATCTAAAACCGTTCGCCTGAGCCCTTGCCAAGTTTCGCATTAGAACAGTCCGTTTCTTATCGAACTCTGTTATTTTCACAAACAAGAAAAGATAGAGAAGAAGAAGAAGAAGAAGAAGAAGAAATAATCAGAAGAAGAAAATATCAAGAGAAGAAGAAGAAGGAAGACGAGAAGGAAATCAAGAAGGGAGAAGAGAAGAAGAAAATCAAGAGAAGAAAGAAGAAGAAGAAGAGAGAGAAGAAGAAGAAGAAGAAGAAAATCAAGGAGAAGAAGAAGAAGAAAATCAATGAAGAAGAAGAAGAAAATCAAGAAGAACGAAAAGAAGAAGAAGAAGAAAAGAAAGAAAAAAATCAAGAAGAAGAAGATAATGCAAGAAGGAAGAAAGAAAGAAGAATCAAGAAGAGAGAAGAAGAAGAAAAGAAAGAAGAAGAAGAAGAAGAAGAAAATCAAGTAAGGAGAAATGAAGAAGAAGAAAATCAAGAAGAAGAAGAAATGAAAAAAAATCAAAAAGAAGAAGAAGAGAAGAAGTAAGAAGAAGAAGAAAAGAAGAAGAAAATTCAAGAAGAGAGAGAGAAGAAAGAAGAAGTGTAAAATAGCAACGAACGGGAAGTGGGGTTGGGGAGATTGAGAGAAACAAGCACAGTGAGAGAGAGAGAAGAGGAGAGAGTGAGTGAGAGAAGAGAGGAGAGAGAGGAGAGGAGAGAGACGAGAAGGGACGAGAGAGCGAGAAGAGGGAGAGAGAGTCAAAGGGGAAAGCCATCTATATATAGACCGAGGAGGTGACACCGTTATCGAGTCTGCAATACGGCGCGGTAAGGACGTGGCCGCGTCCAGCATGCTGGCGAAAAGGAAACGTAAGAATCCTGAGTTACGGTGGGGTGGGTCGCCTTATGTTGTACCGAATTTGCGTGTGATGTGGAGGTATGGGCCGAGGGTTGCCGCGACCAACAGTGGTGGCGTGTACGGCGAAAACGCTTGGTAGAGAATAGTGTGAAGAAAGAGAGAAAGATTTTGGCTGGATGTTGAGTGGGGAAGGGATGAAACAAAATAAACAAACAAGATAGTAGATTCGGTGGGGTGGAGGGAAATTAATCGATTTTAGTGTGTAAAGCCGGTCGAAAAGACTAGTGTGGGGAAGATTGTGGGACCAGGCGTGGTTGGACTAGTGGAGGGCGAGTGTTTTTTTATCAATTTGATTGTCTATAATTTATTTTCTCTTCTTATTGTTAAGAGTTCTGTCTTTCTTTTAGATTATTTATTATTATAGTGTATTATGTGTTTTTTTTTTTGTCTTGTTTTTTTTGTATCTTATGTATCATATTACACTTTTTTTCTTTGTTTTTTTGTATGTTTTTTTAATTGTTTCTTGTTTTTGTCTTGAATATACTTTACATAGTATATATCTTGGTCTGATGAGTTATATTTAACTGTGATTTATCTTATTTATTTGTAAGCTTATATAAGTGTTTGTCATTCTGATATGATGAGATCTAATCTATATTGTCCTTTCTGCTCCCCTATCTTTGTACTGTGTTTATTCTTATTGTTGTCTCTCAATAGAGAGGGATGAGGATTATATTTCTACACATAACGGATTAACTGTGAGCGATGTCATAGTGTGGTTGGTCGCGACAGGTGTGTCGATGTGATATTGCGGGTGATGTAGGTGAGGCTAAAGGAAGCATTGGGCAAGTCGCATTGTAGATGTCACAGAGCATGTTGTATTCCTGTGGGTTCTTTCTTTTTTGTAGTTCTCTTCTGTCGATATTGTTTATTTTTAGGTAGATCTGTCCTCATTTAGGAGTATCTCTATTAACGCGTTGAATCCTTCAATTCGTGTGCTTATATATCGCGCGTTTTACGTTATATTGTACAGTTTCAATTTTCGGCCTGGCGCCAGCCGAGAATTATATACGTGTTTTTGTAATGGAGTCGGATCAATTGCGGATATGGTGTTGTATCGTTGTGTGATGATGTGTGTGGTGTCTGCCGATCTCGTTTTCTTTCTATTCTTGTATGATTCTACGTCGAGATGGGTTGGCTGAGTTGTTGCGGTGGTGCAGCATTGTGGATTTGATCGATTGTTGTTTATTTGTATATTTTGTTCTGTTTGGATGTCGCGATTGTCGGCGGTGAGGGTGATGTATACTATTGATTGACAGCGTCTGTTCTGGAGGTTTTGTTCTTTTTCTTTTTTCCGGTCCTTTTCCTAATCTTTCTTTTTACCCTGTTTTATAATATGTTTATATCACTTATCTTTCTATTTGTGTGTTGTGTGTGTTGTTGTGTAATGTCGTGTTTTATTGTTGTTATTGTTTTTTTCTTATTTTTTATGTATAAGTTTTTTTTTTGGCTATATTGTCTTAGTTCTATTGAAGGATATTTCATATACTTATCTTATTAATTTGTTATATTATTTTTTTTTTTTAATTTATACATTTATTTTATTTTTGATATAAATAGATGATATGAATTAATGTTAATAAATAAAAAAAAAAAAAATGGTTTAATATTTTTAATAAAAAATATATTTTCTTCTTTTTTGGTTAAAGTATGATTGATATTTTGAAAATTCACAAAGAAAATAGTTTTAAATCGGAACTTAGTTAAAGAAAACATAAAGCATACAGGACAATCCGGCGCAAGGCAAAAACCTCATTAAGACAGGAGCCCGAGCGTACATGTAATTTTCACTTAAGTTGCTCACCAACAGCATCAGGTTGCTTGCAATGAGGCAAAAAAAGACAAAAAGAACAAAAAAAGAAATAAACAAAAAAAAATGCATATCCAAGTTGACAAAGATGACAGCCAGCGTCGATAATGACATACAAATACAGTACTGGGGAGAAGAGAGTATGATGAAAGCGCAGGCAGCAGAGAAATGACGCTTAGCATACACCCGAGGTTAGAGCAAAGAACCGTAATATAAGAATAAACCACACACATTCCGCTGACGCAGGCGAGCCACGCACCGAGTACCAGAGAGCAGGGAACTTTCGCGCCGGCCGGGGCGGGCAGGCGGTGGCCGGCGGGGTGGGACGATGAACAGGAGCCATATTTTTTTTCTTAGTGGGCGATGCCCAGCCGATCTACGGGGTGTTCACGCGTAAGAACTGAGATGGTCAGGCGTTTTTAGAGATGTAGGTGATGAAGAGTTGTAAAGTTTTTCGTGTTCGCCCCCTTCGCCTTCAGCATTCCTTTTTATCTTTTTTTTTTGCTTTTTTTTTGGTGGTCTGGGATGGTTTCTGAGGGGGGGTCGTAGGAGGTAGGTTTGTACGCAGGGCAGATTGTACAAGAGTGCGGATAGACCAGTCTAGACCGTTGGAAGATCTGTTAGTGCGCGAGGTCGCAATAAAAACACGAGCTGAAAAACTGTGCCGGGGCCCCAGTACCCTTCCCAGTAGCGGGATGAGTATGAGGTGAAAGTTTATCAAGGGTCGGCACAGCAAGGGAGAACGCGACCTAATAGGAGGGCGTGTCGTGCGGGTTTCTATTGCGAACGAGTGGAGTGTCAGACTGGATGTATTAGTCGGTGAATTAGCGTGGAGGTCGTTGTCAGGTATGATTAAAGTAGTGCCAGCCGTGAAGCTAGTGCGTGGGAAGCAACTTGGATGTTGGTAGAAACAAGAGATACGGAAGGCGGTACTTAGCACAGGTATCATGTGGCAGAGGGGCAGAAGCTAACCGTCGGGTACTGTGTAGTTGTCTGGGGGGGCAGGAAGGGGGAGTACAAGGCATAGTTGAGTCCTGGCGGTTGCAGAAAGGGAAGAGGGACGCCATCAGACCGGCCGGAAAACAGTGTGTATGGAGCTGATGAAGGACAAGAACTAAAGAAGTTTGTGGAATTCTATGCTACGTATCAAATGCCAAGGCAGGGGGTCGTGGAATATGGGAGTGTAAGAGAGGCGTTGATGGGGTCTAGGGGCGTGGCTGACAGTGGTGTAGCGCATAGGTGTGCGGAAAACGCGGATAGGCAAGGAGATTTAAGACAGTTCCTAAGAAGGGCGCCGTAACCGGAGGTCATAACGCGATTCGTAAGTAGTGCTGAAGGTCAATGCTGCAGCCAGAAGTGACGATAGATCATTGATGCGTGGTCCAATATAGCTGTTATCAGGGTCGCGAGTCTCTCTGTGCTTATCGGTCGCAACCGACCAATAGAGATTCTTAACCTCGCTGGGCTGTATGGGGCGACCTTCACTGTCGAAGAAACGAGGCTCGTGCTGTGCTTTATACATTTCCCGCCCGCCCCCCCCCCTGCGCTGTGCTGATGCGTCTCGGCGTTCTCTGCCGCCTCCCCCTCCCCATCCCCCCCGGTGGGCCCTCCCTCCCAGTCCTCGTTCCGCATGACTGTGTGTGTGCTACTAAGATCGATAGATAATAGGAGAAAACCGCCGGATTCGATGGTGAGTGGTAGCGGGTTACTGTGCTATAAGCGCTGGCGTTGCATGTTGCTTGTGTGCGCCAGTGTATATTCGACGCGCGGTGCCCATTTAATGCAATGTCGCGATGGTGTGTGAGAGATGCGAAACCGTTCGCTGTTGATCTCTACGGAAGGTGCGGGGTCGTGTGATGGTTAAGCGGTGGTAATGCGGGTGTGACCAGGCGGCTGATAGTCTGGGCACGGTTGTTTGGGTTCGTGAAGTGTAGGGGTTCTTGCGTTTATCGAAATAGATGATTTAGGAGCGAGCGTGCTGCTGAGGCATACAATCTGAGCGGACGCTCTGTTGGTGGCTCGCTGTGCGCTGCCGAGTATGTGTTGGGCGATGTGTCTACGCTGTTGGGTGGTTGTCTCGATTGGCTCTGGAGCAGGGGATGAGGCGTGCCGTAACCGGCAGACGGAGTGGAGTTCCTCGTAGATTTGTTGTTAGTATGTGTAGTGGTGGGTCCACGGCTAAGGTTGCTCTCGTCATGAGCGGATGTGCTTATGTGCTAATTTGGATGGCTGATGAACGGTTTGGACTGTGCACCCGTGGTGGCGGCGTGTGGTGTCGTTAGTATTGCGCCGATCCTAGTATTTGCCCGTACAGGGGTCCAGAGGAAAACCAGTTTACTGATGGTGCACCAGTGCAAGTGATAAAGCATCGGAGTCGAGAAACGGTCGCGTCTCGACGTGAGTAGCAGGGGTGAAGATGGGGATGTGATGCAGATAGGGGGGGTGGCTGATAGGATTTCGACTGTGTGCTCAGTGGGGAGGCTTTGGGTAACCTTGTGTGCGGTGAGAGTGGGGCGCTTGGAGGATGACGCGAGGGAAGTGGTGAGACGGGGGGTGCAGTGGGGGCTGGGGCGAGGCTCGGGCGTCTGGCGGAGTGTGGTGCAAGTGAGAGTTGGGGGTAATGGAGATTGGAGGCGTATCAGGAGGGGCAACAGGTGGTACGGGTTGATGGTTGCGGTGGGGGAGAGGCGATGGGGCTAGGGTATGAAAGGATTAAATTGGCGCATGGATGGCGCTGCTGGACGATGTTGGCTGATGGTGTTTGATGGGCGGGTGGGGGGTGTGCGGGGAGGTAAGAAATGGCGGCGGCCCGATTGAGTGTGTAGCGGATTAAGGGTGTTGTATAGAACTAGCAGTTGCGGACGCGCAGTATGGGTGTGGTTGTCGGGGAGGGCATGGGTAAAGTAATATACCGTAGCCACGACCACGAGGTGGGAACACGGGGCACACATGCCGGGTGGGAGGGGTTGGTAATAGGTTACGGCGTGGCGGTCTTAGATTACGGCTTAGATCAAGCTGTGGGGAGGTGTGCGGTTTGGGTAGTGAGGCAAGACTAGGATCGCATGCGGACGAATGTGCGATTATTAGACGGCGAGGTCGTGGGCGTGGCCTTGGGTGATGCGGCGGTCATGGTAGGGAGGGGAACCCTGGTTGGTAGCGTAGGAGGATGCTTTGTGATGTTGCGCTGGGCTCGGTTAGATTACGGATCCGATCTGGCGACGTGGAGGTGGAGCGGTAATAGGCGTGTTGAAGCTATTGACCTCACAGCCTCCGCGTCGCGGCCCTCCGACTGCGCTCGCAGTCCGTCCTGTCGCATGTCGATCGGTTGGCCGTTGGATCGGAGAGAGGACACTTCTTTCTGGGACGTCCCTCCATCTAAGCTCTAAATAAGGTTCAAAGTGGCAGGTTGTGGCATGTGATTGGACTTGTTCTGATCACCAGGAGTCCGATCAAGGGCGAACTAGCACCCAAAATTGGGAGATTTATCTGCCCGTCTGGTGAGAGGGGTGCGGAGGTTCGTGTATAGGTTATCAGTCTCCGATCCATCAGAAGACAGGTGTGCAATTTCTTGTGGAGAGTATATGGCTCCATGAGAGGATGTACCAAGAAATAGTTCACAGGTACAGTATTACATGACATGAAATACTAACATCCTTGCAATATGTTGTTAATCTACTGTTAATTTTTATTACTCGTTATTTGTAAATATGTGCAGATCAGTAATGTATATCATTACGTATTATTTACGTACCGAAGGTCTAGAAAAAGTTCACGGTCCTCTCTGCTCTCTCTCTTACATCTCCTCTCTCTCTACAACGTCCAGTGCACAGTCGGCACACACATATATATAAGTACATATATATAAGGTGTGGGTGTCTGTGTTGTGTATGAAGAAGAGAGAGAGAGAGAGAGAGAAGAGAGAGAGAGAGAGAGAGGAGGAGAGAGAGAGAGAGAGAGAGAGAGAGAGAGAGAATTCTACATTACTTTTTTTGCCCCTCATGATACAGTCAGCTGTGCGCTGATGCCTTTACATATTCATCTGATGTTGATTTCTCCAGAACCGGCTTGGTTATTAGGCTCGGCGTGAAAAGGGTGAACCGTTCACATTCGAATACTGGAATAGATTTAAACATAGAACGAGAGCAACGGGTCGGAATATATTAAAATCTGATTTTGTTCTGTTTTTCTGTTTTTGTGTTCTTTATTCAATGCTTTCAAAAGACCAAGCAAACAACGTTCAGAGAACATAACACATAATGTATAGATATGATAGTTAGTATATATTATATATATATATAAGTATATAGTATATTACCATATCAATATATATAACGTGATTGTATAGGTTTGGCGTAGCGATTTTTTTTCTGGTTATTGCTGTTTTGTTGAACTGAGTCAGACATATTCTTGTCTGAACGAGTGTATTTCAATCCTACTATTGGTCTGGTCATATAGTCTTTTTTAAATACCGGGTGATTTGTGTATGAAGTCCACAAAGGTAACGTACAAGTGGCACGGAGTGACTTGTGGCCCTACTTGATGCCATCAACAGATGAGGTGAATGTTTCCATGATTTCTTTTAAATCAAACGGCTAGCCATAGGAATAAGTGCAAGAGGGCGCCACAGGGTGGGTCTACTAAGAACTGTTAGGGATGGTGGAGAAATTGAGTCGGGGAAATTTAGGCATTCTGAAACAAATCGTCTGGCTGGTTTCCAAACCAAAGTTATCGTTGTAGTTTAATATGGTTTTTTTTTTTTGTAAAATGTATCAAATACTCGAAGTATTTGAATTTTTTGTTATCTTTTTGCTTTGTGCAGAATATCTAGATGTTCTTCAGTTATGCAGAGAATTTCTCAGTATATAGAGAGAGTATTATTTACAATCACCAACGCAGCTCAAGTCTGGTAACACAGACGAGCTATGCTTACACTAACCGGTGAACGTTCAATTAATGTCCCTCTCTAGAGAGCTCTCCGGGTTTTTGCGGAAGCAATAGTATTAAGTGCATCCCCAAGACCACAGTGTTTCGTAGTTTATCGTCTCATCAGTATATATAAATTAATATAAGTTATATGTTATTAATTACTAAGCGCCTATAAATGAAGGAGGGGTGGAGGGTTTAGACCGAACGATATGCGGGTAGGATAGAAAGGAAAGTGGTCAACGAAATGATCACTCAAAACAAGTTGCACAGGGTGAAGACAGCGAAACGTAATCACCCGTGAGCTTGTTTTGAGTTGATCATGCTGACCAACTTGTTCCTCTATTGACCCGCATATATCATCATATATTAATGATGGATATTACTATACGTATCCTATAAAGCGCGGATAATGTAGAATATCATACAAATAGTGAGCGAAGGCCTATCCCATTTTCACTAGCACTACATCAAGTGCAGGCTCCTTACTTTAAACCGCAACAGATCCCAACGTAGTCATACGCTATGATGGTGAGGCCAATTACCAGGGACCTTGTAGTTTCCTAGGCGGACGTTCTGTCGACTGAGC
This sequence comes from Doryteuthis pealeii, assembly GCA_023376005.1. Taxonomy (NCBI): domain Eukaryota; kingdom Metazoa; phylum Mollusca; class Cephalopoda; order Myopsida; family Loliginidae; genus Doryteuthis; species Doryteuthis pealeii. The sequence continues at coordinate 20,995 of JALAJA010000701.1, read as the reverse complement.
TAAAAACCGGTCCCCTATATATATATATATATATTATATATATATATATATATATATTTATATAATTATAGTTTGTTAGGACAGTAGAACAAAGATGCGGGTGGGTAGTCATTCGGATAAACCGTAGTTGTGCAGATATTGGTACACATATCAGAATGGCTTGATAGGTGTGATTGGTCACGGTTTGGTGTATCGAGTTCCATCAAAAACAAAGCAGTCATGTTAAAGGAAGATCGTTTAATGACACAAAAAAGGGATTTTTTATCGTATTTCCCCGAAAGAAACATTTACAAACAACTTATTCTAAATGAGTAGTTATTTGATAAACATACTGATTTCTAAAACTATCCCTTTGTATAAGAGGTATGGGATGTCCATTAGAAAATAATAATAGCATAATAATAAATAATAATAAATAATGGTACGGAGTCCCAAACAGCTGGGAAGATTGGAAGATCTGGAATCACGAGGAAGAATTGACCATGCCAGACTATCATTGTCTTCAATGCGGCTAGAATACCAAAAAGAGTCCGGGCAGATCTGGGCGACTTGTCACTCGCAAACCCTAAGTGGAATACCCATCAGCTTAATGCTGATGAAAAAACTCTCATAATTAATAATAATAAATAATATGAAATAAAAACTATATCCTGATCTCTATCGTCCTCTAGGTGTAAAGACATCTGTCGTTGTCATATAATATCTAGTCCTTGGTCCAACTGTCTGAGTTCCCCTCTTGTTCATGTTAAGAAGGCCCAGAGTATCCTATAATGGGATGGCCAGATATTATTCCTTAATGAGATTTCTTGCGACAGATCTTGGTTTTCTCAGAGTTTTCCTAGATATCTTTAAAAACCTTTTCCTTTTCTCTCTGTTTGCTTGATAGTGTCTGCTTCTAAAATTCTAAGTATTGTATTTCTTTTTCTGCAAATGTTTTATAGTGTCCTGATTTGTAGTTTATTACGCCCATTATTTCTCCCCCTTTTTATCACATAGCTTGGTACATTATTGTATTCTGAATTCATCAAGAAATGAAGATGGAAGAGTTTAGTGGAGTTATACGTCGGTTTGAATTCTTTGAAATTTTCTTTCTCCTTGCCAAGAATAAAGAATAATTTTATGGTATATCAAAACCCATTTGGAGCCATTTAATGCCGAGACAAGTCATTTTGATAAACAAAGGACTAAGGTGCTCAGCTGCTTGACTTAAATGATAAACATTAAGTATTTGGAACGACTCATCACTGTCTAAACTTTGGTGATCTATCAGAACCGATTTTTCAGAATGACTTGAACCGAATAAGAAATCATTGTAATCTTTATATTGTTATTTATAATTATTGTTGTATTATTTTCAGGTCTTCAAATCATTCCAGTTGCAATGCTTAATGACAATTATGCATACACTCATTTAGGAAACCAGAACTAGAAAAACTGTTGTTATTGATCCTGTAGATGCCCATCTGTACAGTAAAATTTATGTACTTTTCTTTTTTTTAAAAGATATTATCTTAATTCTTATTTTAATGCTGTTCATACATACAAGCGTATTTGTAATGATGAGAGATTGCAAGTTATTATAAAATTATTATTTGAAGACCAAACATAATGTAATGATTGTAAATGTAACACAATTGATCATGCTCAATGAATTTTGTAATTTAAGGAAAGTTTTGTTATTACATCCTCTTGCGTTTGTGAAACTCGTTAAGAGCAGGATAGTATTAGATTTTAGAAAATTGTATATATAGTAATTTAGTAGTTATATATAATATAATCATATTTATATGTCTCAATCAGAAACAGGTTCAAAAAGTAATTATATAGGTATATACGTGTGTGTAGTATGTAGGTGTATATAGTATCATAATACATATATGTATGGATAGTAGTGATATATATGTTGTGTGTCTATATATATATATATATAGTATATAGTAATATATATATTACTATAAATTATAAAGACAAAATGCTTAAAAATCGGGTAATCAAGTGATATGGTGCCATTCCACGCCATGGGTATCGAGAGACCCTCTGAGTTTTCGTCAGGATCACGTTCTTGTATGAAAACGTATACGAACATAAATATCTAATAGTCGTAATATCTCCATTTACCCCAAATCTCCAAACAAGTAGGATGCGAGTTAAAGTCATTTGAAAAAGAGTTAACAGGTTTGCATACCATGAGTTTTTCCTTCGCCCTAATACACGGGTATGCCTTATAAAGAAAGGGTCTAATATATGTTTGTAACTCACTCCGTCGCCGAGCAGGATGCAACTCAAAAGTCAAAAAGTTTTGTAGAGGTTAATTGGTTTTATACTGTGTTTGTTATTCTCCTTAGACCGGGTGGTCATACCAAGGTTTAAAGAGCTCAGTCTGTTACTTTTACCCCAGCTGCGAGGGAAATAGTTATCATTAACTTAATTTGTAAATTTTGTGCGACTGAGAGTATAAGACAAGGATTGAAAGAGCATTTAATTTGTCTGTTTTAAACGCCCATGTCACGCCGTGTAGGTTTATGTTAACGTTACGACTGTAGGGATGGGTGGTCGAATTGCATTATAAATAACATTTGTGCAAGAGATAAAAGTGGCGAATGCGGCTGTATCCAAAACAAAACCTATTGGACCATGTCGTTTCGCTTCTGATTTGACCGGTTCAGGATCAATTTTCATTGTAAAGATCTTCTTAAGATCTTTTGACACACCATCACATCGAATAATTAAAAATTTATTTGACACATAGATGCGGACCGATCAGACAGGTTATTCTTCTCACTCCGAATCTGTGTGGAGCTCAGGCAATGAAGAATGAACCCACCAACTGCCCACAGTTTTCCCAAGAAGCTGTATCCACATCAGATGTAGTTTAATGCTCATTACATAAGACACTATTTTTTGGTAAGGGGTTTACACCGTTGCAGGGGACTACGGTCAGGGTATGCCTAACTCCCCAAAACAACGAACCATAGGAACCGTTCGGGTGTAAATAGCAATGAAGATGGTACTTCTAAACTGAACCCTACAAACTACTTACCAAACAAAATGCAGTTTAGTGTCATATCTAAATATCTATTTTTTGGTGAGTGGTGGACATTCTCTCTGCAGGAGAAGTAGTCAGCTTATTCTAAGCCGCCACCTGGCGGCTAACCAGCCGTTTTTTGTAGGATTTTACCAAATTCCTCTTAATGTTTTAACAGCTGTTTTAGAAAAACTGGCCAGCAGAGGAAACTGTGGATATTGCCACAGTATGAGATTAATTATTACAAAACGTTTAATATGTTCACTTAGAGAGTCTAGCTGCGAAATAACACATTCAATAGTATAAAAGTATAATAATCTTGATTACTCCCTTACTTTTTTTCTTTCTTTCCTTCCGTGTACTCTTTTCACAATGCTCAACTTGAAACAGATACGCGTACAAAACTTCTGCGCGCTCAAGCCTCTCTCTATCTTTCCCTACCTCATACTCTTGAGTTCTTTTTCTTTCTTGTAATAGTTTGTGTAGCATATCATCCTAGTTTTACTTCTTATTCATATAAACAGAATGGTCCATTATTTAGCTAAGGTGCGATAACTTGCGCATCAGAGGAAATTCTAAGAATTCGGCGATAAAGAGCAACGATGCTGAGATAATCAGGATTTATACATCTTCTTTGAACTTTCACCTTGGACAATTTGGAGGACCGTGATGCCATTTTTAACCGAGGGTTGCAAATGATAAGTGTTCGAAAGAAATTAAAGCACAGGACGAAGATGTAAGCATAAAGATCGATGCCAAGAGATTGGATCTACGATACTGTGCTACAGACTACTTGTTGTCTGGTTGCCCATCAAGGCTGCTTACGTATTGGGATAAACAGAAGAAGGGAAATAGCGTTAAAAAAAATCATCAAATGCGCGTGCAGCAATGGTGCATTCCTTTTAAAAATATTATTTGGTTTATTTGACTTTTGTTTAATGCGATATAGTCACTTCTGTTGGCGTCATTCTAATGCCAAAACATCATCCTTGTAAAGATAATCAGTAGTGAACTATGTAACCAATATAATTGGAGAAATGAGTGAGATCCATAACATTCCAAAGGGTATCATTACAGAACATGAAGCGTAATAACACGCTGAGTTCGAAACTCAGCATGTCCACTAGGGTCCTCTAAATTTAATTGACACAGCGTGTTTAGGAGCAATACGATATCAGAACAAAGGAGGTCTCATCTTGGTGCAAGCGGTCACTCAGACTCTATTACTTACTAACTTGTATAAGCGAGTTCGATCCTACGCTGAATGACTTCTTCTGGCTGCGATCTCGTTTCATCATTCTCATCCATTAGTACATGCGTCAACTGGCAGACGGTGGATAGTATATGCGCAGTACGACATAATGCAGTATGAGAAGAGAATACAAGGCTATACGTCCGCTAGGCGATGTTACCATCCGGTGAATCCATGATGCTATCTGTAAAAGAAAAGATTTGTAATCCCCTTAAATGAGAAAAAAAAATACACCCAGTTCAGGCTGTAATGATTAATTAATATGATTCTAACGTATACTAGATGATTTCTATGATTTAACACCGGCCCTGGTCGACTGAAGCTGGTAGAATACGTCGACGACCTTCTGCCAAGGACGTAAGGATCACCCGGTACGCTTCCGTTGATCATACTGACCTCTACCATACTAGGAAGGAATCCTGGTGCTTGGCATCCCTAACCATGCAAGCGACTTTATCCAGCTTTATTGGTTCTTATCTGTTGGGCTCTGGAGAGTGGTCGAGAAACCCGACACCCTTGGGTTCAGTGTCGACCTGGTCGACATTAAGTACCCGAAGGCACCTATTATAATTGTTTCGACCGTATTGGCTGACTATGCGGACCCTAACCCCTTGCTTATCATATATATAGTATACTCAACCCCTCCGCACGAGCTGGATGTGGTACACACAGCAATTTGCTTCAAGCGGATTTTAATAGGTTTGTAGTTCCAGATTTTCGCTTCTTCTGCTAGATCCGTTGCCTAAGACCAAGGTTAACAGAGCTCCTGCCGTCGTGTCCTATTTTATTTTTATCCATGCTGGAGGAGAGTAGAATTTCATACATTTACCCAAGGGTATTAGTGCTAAGTGAAATCAATTACCCATCCCGGATTCGAACTCGGGGCGAGCAGAGAGTCATATCCTATGACTTTAACACAATTATCTGACCGCACCGCGCTACCTTGTTATCAATAATATGATCTAGATGCAGTGGCTGAGAGTTTTAGTGTCGCAGGCAGGACGCTAAGTCTGGCCCGAGTAGTGGATAGCGAACTCTGGAGAGTGGAAATACAAATTTCATTGCCATTATCCCAGGTCCACTCTATAGGGGGTTAAATAGGATCGTAAAAAATGAGTTAAAATTGTTTATAGAGATACAGTTTTAAATCGTTTTTAATAACCATACAAAGAAAGGACAAAACAACAAATATTTTCCGCATAAGATAACCCAAGTCTTGACATGCCGTAAAATAGCCAACCATATGAACTACGAGTAAAATTCAGTAATTCCAGGTCAGGTAATGACCGACTAATTTCATTATATTCCATCAATTCGGAAGTTTATTAAATTAACAGAGTTGAGGTAAATTGATCGGTTTTATCTGGTCAATCTGACGTCAATCTATCGTCGATGCTTTAACGTCACTACATGTTCCTGTCCCGCACATGGCATCATTTAATCAATGCCAAGGCAATATGAAACACTTCCCCGCGTATGAAGGATCAACTACATTTAAAATTTCCTTAACATACTTGTATGGAAATGAATAAATAATAAAAAAAAATGTCACATTTCGTTACAAACTTAGTAAAGAAGAAACATGAACATGCTGCTGCATAATAGGTGGAAAAAAAATCATACTAAATGCTATTTTTGACAAAATCCATATTTTTGTAATCGGAAGGTTCGATTTGTAAACAGACCTCATCCGGAAGGTGGAGATCAGATGCCATTTGGTTGTTAAAAATCGTTTTGAGTAGATGATTGCAGCTGTAGTGAGTGTCGCATTGTGACAACGGGATTGCGCCTGTTTTTGTAGTAATGATTCACGTGAAATTCAGAAAAAATAAAAGTAAAGTGAAAAATATGCAAGGGTAAAGATATCCAAAGTGAATAATTGCAATTGATTATCCGAGCCGATCGTCACTAGTGGCATTTTATTGTTTGTATCGCAATAAATCTAATATGCAAAGTGGAAATATTTAGCAAAAATCCTTCGCTTTTTTTAAATGTTTTATGCGGTCGTGTTTGAAATTCATTCTTTTCTGGCACAGTAATGTAGTTTGTTTGGTTTGTTTTGAACTGGCATAATCACCTTCGGTGGGTCATTAATTACGATACAAAGTTTTGAAATAATTCATTGTTTAATGGATATCATTTTATTTATGAACTCATCCGGTTTCTATTTTAACCAGATTGGGCCCTAAACAGGGTGTTTTTTTTTATACCACACCACGTCAGAGTGAACTGGGGGCTCCACATTCCCCACAACCTCATAACTGGAAACCTCACTCCATCAGATAGGTTAACGTCATTCCACAGGACATGAAGACCCTCGCCTCCAACTTGCAGCACCATATGAAAAAGGTTGGAGCTTGCCATAAGGGCAATATGGGTTGGGACAATCATATAAGTGCTAGGGCATAAGATAACTACCAAGCTGACTGATCGAGGGGGCCTCTCCCGTCGCCGTCTCTCTAAGCTAAAGGTGGAGCAAAGTGAGTGTTGCATGTATGAAACTGGGCTCAGTTCACCAGGATTTCATCCTTAAACATGATACACGGGTGCCACTCATGGCTAAACGTGCCGCCATTGGGTTGGTACAGTTAGTCACAGCTCCAAATACAACTTAAACCCTTGTGTTTCATGAAGCTTTCGCGAGCGATAATAAATGGGGCGTTGTTGTATAACTAGGACATGTGTTCTAACCAACGGTTAAAGAGCATATTTACCACATAGCTGGAGGGAAGAGGTATAGTGGAGGCTGACAACTTGTTCCTAGGTGTGTGAAACGTTATGGGATGCAAACAGTTCCTGTCCAGATTCAGAACTCGCGCTGATAGAGGTATTTCCTAGAGAATCCACTATCTACAGACACCATACCTATCGACTCACTGCTTTCTACTAATCTAGGGTTTGATATTTATTATATGGCGATTGTGATGTTTTCTGCTGATAACCGAGAACTAATCACTAACTACAATGTCTCATCCTTAGTTATTGACATCAAGCTTCACACATGAAATATTTTATTAATTCAATTATTAATAAATTGTTTTACATGTATGTTTATATCTGTTAACATATCTACATACCTAACAACATGCAATTGTATTTATAAATAAAACAAAAATAGCGGTACAGTGTGAAACGGGAAGCGCTGAATTTTGCATATTGATATTAAAAATGTAATTTAATAAATATTATGCTTATATTATTAGTTTCTAACTATTTGGTTTATTTTATGACATATTACAAAATCTCTTCAATGAATGTCTTATCAAATCATAACAAGAAAGATAACTGTATTATATTCTTTACTTCCTCTTTTAACATAAATACTTAATTAGATAAAAATAACAATGAAAGAGAGATGATATGAAGAGTAAGTTTAAGTTGTTTTTATTTTGATTATATTGCCCTCTCTGTTCAAAATCTTTTTATCTGCATATCTTATTTGTTTCATTAGCTTTCTAATTAATACGAGTATGTTATTAATTAAAACTATTAAATACTGGCAATCCGAGGGTGCAATATATTCTGACTAGTATCTAATAAGTAATTTTAAAAAGTTTTGAAAAGTTTATTTGTTGTATTTTTGAGTGACCTATTGTAATGATTAGCAGGCAGTGAGGGATAATTTTTCCCTTTCCTCAACTTTAGCTCACATATTAGCAATTACCCAAACTGTGCACTACTGGGTGAAGATGGGTTATGCGTCCAGCCGAGCAGACTTTGTTATGATAGGCAACAGTTACGACTGCCTGGGCTAATTTGACAATACGTCACTCCAACAAACTTTACTGTACTACTTATAGATCTAGAATATATCACCCTCGCGCGGATCGCAAGTATTTACGTTTTAATGTAATGAAATATGTATTAAATTAGAACGCTAATGAAACTAAATAAGAATGCAGATAAAAAGATTTTGAAACGGAGAGGGAATATAATCTAAAAACTAGAACAACTGAAACTTTACTCTTTCAATCACTCTCGTCTTTCATTGTTATTTTTTCTAATTTAAGTATTTATTAAAAGAGGAAGTGAATAAAATGACAGTTATCTTTCTTGTTAATGGATTCATTTAAATTCATTGAAGAGATTTTGTTTATATTCATTAAAATAAAACCAAATAGTTAGAACTATAATACTAAACATATATTTATTAATAATTACTTTATATCAATATGCAAATTAGCCTTCCGTTCACCACTGTAACCGCTATTTGTTTTATATATAAATACAATTGCATTTGTTAGTATGTAGATATGGTTAACAGTATAAATAATGTAAAAATTTATAATAATTGAGAATTAAAAATAAAGATAATTCATGGTGAATGTGATGTCAATAACTAAGGGAATGAGAACTTGAGTAGTGATTTAGTTTCGGTACAAACGAGAAAACACAACAATCTCCATATAATAGATATCCAAACTTTAGAAAGTGGTGTGAAGGTATGTTGTAATAGCTGGATTTGTAGGAAATGGAACTCATCGACGCGAGTTCGAATCTTGGACAGGACTGTTTGCATTTCCCATCATTGCACACCTAGGGAAAAGTGTCCTCCATATAACTCTCCCTCAGCTATGGGTAAATATGGCTCTTTAACCTTGGTTAGACACTGTGTAGTTATACAACAACGGGCCCATTTATCTATCTGCCTCGCTAAGGCTCATGGAATCAACAAGGGTGTAAGTTTATTAGCTGTGACATCTGTACCACACCCAATGGGCACTGTTTCCATGAGTGGCGAGACCCGTGAGTTTAAGGATGAATATCCTGGTGACTGAGCATCTTCATGACATGGCAACACTCCACTTGTGTCCTATCTTAGGAAGAGGGCGGACGGAGACCCTCCGATCAGTCAGCTGGATATCGTTATGCCTCTAAGCACCTATATGATGTGCCAACCGTATTGTTATGGCAAAAGCTCCAACCCTTTTTTATCATTAAGGGTGCAGAAGTGGAGGCCGAGGTCTCATGTCCTGTGAATGACGTTAAAACTCTATCTGATGGGAGGTTTCCAGTTTATGGAGGTTTGGGGAATGATGGAGGCCCCAGTTCACTCTGAGCGTGGTGTGGTAGACTGTTGGGCTGCCCATATCAATGATTAAGATAGAAACCATGAGTTTCATAATAAAATTGATTATTCCTTAAAAATGAATTTATTCAAACTTTGTCGGAGAGTATTGAAATGACGCCACCGAGGTTGATATGGACCCGTAAACAAACCAAACCAAACTAATTACTGTGCCAAAAAAGAATGAAATACACACACGACCTAAACATATTTAAAAAAGAAGGATTTTTGCTTTAAATATTTCCACTTTGCATATTAGATTTATTGCGATACATAACATAATGCCACCTAGTGCGATCAAGCTCATACAATTGCAAATTTCACTTTGAATATCTACCTTGCATATTTTCACCTTTACGTTAGAATTTCACGTGAATAATTACTACAGAAAAACGCAGATTCCCGTTGTCACAATCGAACTCACTACAGCTCAATCATCTCTGAAACTATTTTATACAACCAAATGATGCATCTCTCCAACCTTCCGGATGAGCGTCGTGTTACAACATATCAACTTCCGATTACAAAAATATGATTTTGTCAAAAATGCATTTAGTATTGATTTTTTCCCCTTATAGCAGATGTTCAGTCTTCTTTACTAAGAGGGGGGGTGTAACGGAAATGTGACATTTTTTGTTTATTATTATTCATTTGCCCATACAAGTTGTTAAGCAATTTCTAAAGTAGTTGATCTCAAAACGCGGAAGTTTTCATTTGCTGAGTGATTAAATGAATTGCATGTGCGGGACAGGATCACTTAGGGGTGAAGGTAAAGCATCGACGATAGTTGAACGGTCTTGAACCTGAGATAAAACCGATCAATTACATCAATCCGTAAATTTAATAACTTGATTTGCCTGGCATATATGATGTCGTCATTAACCTTGGACTGGAATTTAACTGAATTTTACTTAGTTCAATGGTTGTATTTTACGGCTGTCAAGACTTGGTTTATCTATGCGGAAGATATTTTTGTTTTATTCTCTTTGGTTATTTAAAAAGATTTTAAAACTATTTTATATAGCACATTTTAACCATTTATTTATCTCCATTTAACCCTATGAGTGGACCTGGAGGTAATGGCAATGAAAGTGTATTTCCACTCTCGCAGAGTTCAGTAATCTCACTCAACCGTGAGCTTAGCGTCATGCCTAGACACTAAAACTCTCAGCCACTGCATCCTAGAACATATAATGATAACAGGAAGCGCGTGGTATAATGGTTAAAGGTCATAGAAATGACTCGTCGCCCGAGTTCGAATCCTGATGTGGTAATTGCATTTCACTTAGCACTAATACCCTTGGGAAATGATGATTCTACTCTCCCTCCAGCTTGGATAATAATAGGACAGGCAGGGGCTCTTTAACCTTGGTTAGGCAACCGGTCTAGAAGAAGGAAAATGCTGAATACAAACTATTATCCGCTAAGGAAATTTGTTATTTCCTGTGTCCAGCATCCAAGCTCTGTAGCGGAGGGTGTTGGTAAATAGTATACGATGATAACAAGGGCTATAGTGGTCTCCCTAGAGCAAATACGGTCAGAACAATAATATAAGGTGCTTCGGCTTAATGTGACAGTCGAATGAACCAAGGGGGTTTCTTCGCCACTCTCAAGCCCAAGTAAGAACCAAAGTGGAGTGTTCTATGTTAGGGATTGCCAGACACCAGGATTCCGTCCTTAAGTTGGTGGGTCACTATGATCAACGGAAGCCTCACGGGTGATCTACGTCTGCAGAAGGTTCAAGTCGACGTATCTATCAGTTCAGTCGACAGGGCGGTGTAAATCATAGAACTTCATAGGATCTACGTTAGAATATATAAATTAATCACTTAAGCTGAACTGGTATTATCATAAGGTTATCAAATTTCGTTCTTTTTAGCAATAAGCATCATGGTTCACCATGGGAGAAGTGAAACGAATCGCAAGTAAGAAGTACCAGGCGAGGATTCGAACTCGTATACAAGTAAGTAAGATCTGCAGTGACGCCGCTTTGCGCCAAGAATGAGACTCCTTTGTTCGATATCGATATGCTCCTAAAAAGACAGGATGTGTTATAAAAATTTAAGGGACGTAGGTGGCTACACATGCTGGAGTCGAACTCCGCCGTGTTATTACGTCATGTTCTGAAATATACGCTTGGAATGTTATGACTCACCTCATTTCCCAATTTATGTGTTACTACGTAATCACTACTATTATTCTACACGGATGTATTTTGGCATTAGATACGCCACAAGGCTGATATCATAAACAAAAAAGTCAAACTACCAAATAATCATTTTAAAAGGCATGCTACATGCTGCCACGCAGCATATTGATGATTTTTTTAACGCATTTTCCTTCTTGGTAGCCCTGACAAACAGTAAGTTGTAGACAGTCCAATCTGCAACGATCTGTATCTTAAATTCGTGGTGTCTTTAATTTTCGACTATGCCGTTATCGATCTTGCAAACCCTCTCGGTTAAAAATTGAGACGGTCCAATTGTCCAGGTGAAATTCATAGATGTAAATCCTGATTATCGTGATGTTGCTTACGCGCCGATTCTTATTTCTTATGAGTATCGTCAGCGAGTTAGCTAATAATGGAGCCATTCTGTTTTAATTATAAGAAGAAAATAGGATGAGATAATGCTACATTCAAAAACTATATACAAGAAAGAAAGAAAATAGAATGGAGAGGGAAGATGAGAGGCATTGAGCGCGCAGAAGCCAACGCTAATCTGTTCCATTGAACCATTGTGCAAAGAGGTAACGAGAGGAAAGAAAGAAAAGAGTACAGAGGAAGTTAAATCAAGATTATTATACTTTTTATATTGTATTGTGAATTATTTGCAATAGCTCGTTAAGTAACATATAAGAACGTTGTAATAATTAATCTCATCCTGTGGCATAATCCCCAGTTTCTGCTGGCAGTTTTTTTAAAACGCTAAGTTAAACATTTAAGAATTTTGAAAATTAACAAAAACGGCTGGTTAGCCTGTCAGGTGAGGCTTTAGAATAAGTGACTAATCTCCTGCAGTAGAGAATGTCCACCACTCACCCAAAATAGGAATATCTTAGATATGAACTAAATCTGCATTTGTTGGTAAGGTGTTGAGTTTGTAGGGTTCGAGTGGTAGAGTACATCTTCATTGCTATTACACCGAAGCACTCTGGTTCGGTCTGTTTTGGGAGCTTAGATACCTGACCGTATCCCTGCACCAAGGTGGTAAAACCCTTCCAAAAAAGTGTCTTATGTATGAGATTAATCTACATCTGATAGGGTGGGGATACAGCTCTGGAAAACGGGGAGTGTTGGGTCATCTTCTTCTAGTTGCCTTTGCCTCCACCAGATCGAGTGGAAATAACTGGTTATGGTCGCATTCTATGTGTCAAATAAATTTGTTTAAAATGATATTCGATGTGTGCGTGTGTCAACAAAGATCTTAAGAAGAAGCTATACATGACATATGATCTTAGGACCGGTCAATCAGAAGCACGAAACTATGTCCAATAGGTTTTTTTTGGATAACAGCGGTTTCGCACGACTTTTAATCTTTGACAAAATTCTTATTTTATAATGTCATTCCGTTACATCTACGCCTAACATAAGACCTAACGGGTGACATGGCGTTAAAACAGACAAATCAACTGCTCTTTCAAAATCCTGTAGATACTCTCAGTCGGCACAAATTTATGCAATTATAAGTTATGATAACTTTTCGCCTCCACTATGGGTAAATAGTAAGAAAGACTGACGTCTTTACCTTGGTATGACACCGGTCTAGAGAATAAAAACACAGTATTAAAACCTAATTAAATTAAAATTTTGACTTTGAGTTCATCTCTCTCGGACGGAGGAGTTGGTTCATACGATATATTAGACCCTTTATCTTTTAATAGGAGGCACCCGTATAGGGAAGGAAACTCTGTATCCAAACCTGTTAAACTCCTTTTCAAATTGATTTAACTCCATCCTACTTGTTTTGGAGGATTGGGTAAGATGAGAATATAGACTAGTTAGATATTTTTTGTATATCGATTTTCATAAAGAAAAGTGATCTGACGAAGACTCAGAAGGTTGCTCTGATATCCAGGGTGGAAATGGACCATAATCACTTAATCACCCGATTTTAAGCTTTTGTCTTTATTAATATATTAATATATATATAATATATATATATATATATATATAGACACACAACATATATATATACACCTCATATACATACATTATATGTATATATAGTACAAATATACCCTCATATACACACAATATATTACCTACTATAATTCCTTCTTTGACCTGTTTCTTATTGATGACATATATATATATATTATTATTATATATAATATAAAATAATAATATATAATTTTTCTAAATCAATAAATCTGCTCTATCGATTCACAAACAGATGATTAATAACAACCTATTCCTTAAATTACAAAATCCATTGAAGCACTGATACAATTGCTGTTCATTTACAATCATATACATTATGTGCTTTGTTCTTCAAATATCAATTTATATATCTTGCAATTCTTCAATAATTACAAAATACGCCTTGTATGAAATGAACAGCATTAAAATATGATTAAGATATATCTTTTTAAAAAAAAAAAGAAAAGACAAATATTTACTGTACAGCATGGCATCTACAGGATCAATAACAACAGTTTTCCTAGTTCTTGTTTCTATGAATGATTATGCATATGTCATTAAGCATTGCAACTGATGATTTTTAGACCTGAACTAATAACAAATAATTATAAATAAACAATATAAACTACAATATTTCTTATTACGTCAAAGTCATTCTGAAAAACATCGGTTCCTGATAGATCACCAAGTTAAGCATGTGATGAGTCTGTCAATGACTTAATTGTGTTATCATTTTAAGGTCAAGCAGTGTAGCAACCTTAGTCCTTTTGGTTTTCAAATGACTTATTGCGGCATTAAATGGTCCAAAAATGGGTTGATATACCATAATTATCTTTATTCTGGCAAGGAGAAAGAAAATTCATTTAAAATTCAAAACGACTTAACTCAATAAAACTCTTCAATCTTCATTTCTTGATGGAAGTTCAGAATACAATAATGTCCAAGCTAGTGATAAAAAAGGGGGAAGAAACTAATGGGCGTATACAAACTACCAAATCAGGACAGCTATAAAAACATTTGCGAAAAAGAAGTTACAAATATTTCTTAGGAATGTTAGAGCAGACACTCTCGCAAACAGAGAGAAAGGAAAAGGTTTTTAAAGATATCTAGGAAAACTCCTAGAAACCAAGATCTGTCGGCAGAGAATGCCATTAAAGGATAATATCTAGGCTCATCCCCATTATAGATACTCTCGTGGCCATTCTTAATCATGAATCAAGAGGGGTAACTCAGACATGATTGACCAATAGACTAGAAAAAATTAATGACAAGCACAGCTTTACACCTAGGAGACTAGAGATAGGAATATAAGTATTATTATTATCATTATTATTGATTATATTATTATTATGAGAGTTTTTTCACATCAGCAATTAGCTGATGGTATTGCCACTAGGGTTGAGTGACAATCTCTCAGATCTCCGACTCTTTTGGTTTCTAGCCGATTGAAGCAATGCAGTAGTCTGGATGGTCTCAATTCTTTCCTTCTGATTTCCAGAGTCTTCCAATCTTTTTCCAAGCTGTTTGGGAACCCGTACATTATATATTATATATTATTATTATTAATATTATTTCTAAATCCATCACATGCACCACTCCACTTTGACCCTTACTTAGGCTAGATGGAGGGAGTCAGAGAGGTCCTCTCCGATCAATCGGCTGGTCATGTCAAGCCGTAGCACCTATATGATTATCTTTTAACATAGTCTTCTTCATCGCGAATAAGTGTAGAATAAACATACTCACTTCCATGGGAAGGGTTTTACTAGCATCCAAGTAACCAGACAAAAAGAAAATAACTTCACTAAAAACATCAATGTTTCCTAATTATACCAAGAAAAATTTGCTCGACCTTTATGAGTTTTTCATGTTACGCGCTGTCATTTGGTCAATTTTTTTTTGCTTTGTGTTTGGCAGCTAAAATTTGTGGTATGAGTTTGCTTCGATATGCTTATGTTAACAAGTTCATTAAAAACATTTGAATTTCAAAATTTATTATACCAAAGAAAATATTATTTATAAAAAATAAACATATAATAATTCATTACATTCTATTTTATTATGTTTTTCATACAATATAGTGTTATTTTTCTTATTTAAAAATGCGTATTAAAAAAAATAGGGTGTTATTTGGGGTTTGGGGCCGGAAGGGATTAATGGCATATGCCGTATATTTTGATGGGGAAAATTGATTTGATATATAAGGAAATTGAGTAAATTGAGTTAAACTTGCAGGTCAAGGTACCACTGGACATTAATTTTAACTAGTACAAAATATCCTGGCAACCATGCTTGTAATTTTAGTCTTACTTCTTTCTTGAAGCGTTGGGGCATTATATTATCTCCATTGCATACGATGCCCTTTTTATAGTTAATTCATGCCTCGTTTCTTTGTAAGGTCTTTCAGCCAAAGGTGTTGTGTCATAAGCAAGACCTTCCTTTTATTCTAAGGGCTCTTACATGGAGCATTTTGACACTATGTTAAACAATGATCACCAGTCAAAGTTGGTCAAATCTTCCCAATAGTTTTTTCGACGGATATTCTAAATAAAAATGATCCCTTAATTTCTACCAGCAACATACATATTTGTTTGTTTTATTTTGTTTCATTCATAACATAGAAAATCCTCTTTTTTTTTCAATATTTTAAAAGGTTTTCAGTGTAACAGCTTAATTTTTTCATTCATAATAAATATAGAATTCGGCGAATAAGCGACACCGGATAATCAGGATTTACGTTTCCTTTTGAGCGATTTGGACGGGTCACGTTAACCAGAGGTATTGCAAAGATGATAACGGTCGAATATTAAGGAACAAGCATATTAATATATAGATAGCTTTTCCACCTTTGACTCTCTCTTCGCCGTTCTCTCGAGCTCTCTCTCTCTCTCTCTCTCTCTCTCTCTCTCTCTCTCTCTCTCACTCACTCTCTCTCTCTGCTCTCTCTCACTTTGTGCTGTTCTCTCTAATCTCCCAACCCACTTCCGTTCGTTGCTATTTACACTTCTTCTTCTTCTTCTTCTTCTTCTTCTTGATTTTCTTCTCTTCTTCTTCTTCTTCTTCTTCTTCTTCTTTTCTTCTTTTTGATTTTTTTTTTCATCTTCTTCTTCTCTTGATTTTCTCTTCTCTTCTCCTTCTTGATTTTCTTCTTCTTCTCTTCTCTTCTTCTTCTTCTTCTTCTTCTTCTTCTGATTTCTTCTTCTTCTTCTTGATTATCTTCTTCTTCTTGATTTTTTTCTTCTTTTTCTTCTTCTTCTTCTTTTCTTCGATTTTCTGATTTCTTCTTCTTCTTCTTGATTTTCTCTCTTCTTCTCCTGATTTTTTTCTTCTCTTCTTCTTCATTCTTCTTCTGCTTCTCTTCTTCTCTTCTTCTCCTTGGATTTTCTTCTTCTTCTTCTCCTTTCTTGATTTTCTTCTTCTTCGTCTTTTTCTTCTTCTTCTTCTTCTTGATTTTCTTCTTCTTGATTCTTCTTCCTTCTTCTTCTTCTTCCTTCTTCTTCTTCTGTTTGTGAAATAACAGAGTTTCGATAAGAAACGGACTGTTCTAATCGAACTTGGCAAGGCTCAGGCAAACGTTTAGATATAATTTCAGTTTTTATTCTTTACGGGTTAATGTCTTCACTCGCACAAATAAGAATTGTATTTTTCTTTCTTTTTACAATGCTATTTTCGACATCATTTAAAAAAAATTCTTTTGGAACGTCATGAAATATGACCACATCTTGGCGCCGACATTTCTTTGCAGTCATCTTTTAATTCTCATGGCCTTGGACACCACTTTTTATATTAAACATGAATCTTCTACGGAGTTTGTTTGTTTTTTTAAGACACTTTCTTTTTGATCTGAATTAAATTTGATCAACTTCCTTTATTAAATACACTAGCAAAAGTATGCGACCCCTGAGCGCAAATATGCGTTTTAAGTTTAACGAAATAAAAACAGCACAGTTTCCCCTTGATGCCCTCTTGTCACCGTCCCTATCGGTCATCGTCTCGAGAATGTCCTCAGCACGGTATATCAGTATCCGCACAGAGTTGAATAAGTTTTTTCTTGTCGGCCATGTGTGAGCGTCAGATCGTCTTTACATCTCCGCAAGGTTCAGCATGCTATGTTTCGTCTTACTTGGGTTCTATACCGGCCCTCGTCAATTCAGTGCAATGAGTAGTACGGCCCTGGATCTGTGTGGTAATGTGGGAAGATGATGCTAAGGTGTGGTGCTCCACCCTAGACGCATAAGTTTGCCTGGTCTCTAGCGCTAACGAAAAAGGGATATACTATCTCGCTCTCGGATGATACCGACAATAGCCACTTGGCATGCATTAAGTATCCATGAAGTATGGCATGCCTTAAACAAAGAAAACAAGGAAATTATCAAACATGATTAACATATGAACAGACAAGACCTGTGTAAAAATACCACAGTATGATATTTAACTAATATAGTGTGTAATATGTTTATTTTTAGAGCTATTGTAAAATATTCAATATGTAAAAGGATAATAATATTGATTTAACTCTCTCTGTCTCTCTCTCTCTCTCACTCATCTCTCTCTCTCACACTCTCCTCTCTCTCTCTCTCTCTCTCGTCTCTCTCTCTCTCTCTCTCTCTCTCTTCTCTCCTATCTCTCTCTTTCTTTCTTTTCTAATTTCTTTTCTAACATAAGCACCCTTTCTTTCCTCGATTTCTTTTCTCTTCTTCGTTGTCTCTTTCGTGTCTCTTTGGATATCTTTCTTTTCTCTCGTTCTTTTAATATCCTTTTTTTCATTTCTCCCTTCCTCTCTCGGCATTCAGTTTTTCTTTACTCTCTTATCTTTCATAAGCCCCAACTTTATGCACCCCGTCTCGCTCTCCTCTCTCTCTCTCTCTCTCTCTCTCTCTCTCTCTCTCCCCTCTTCTCTTTCACACACACTACACACAGACAACTTCTTTTTCTTTCTTTCTTCTTTTTCATCTTTTCGATTGAAACTTATTAGCGTTAAGAAATTATCAAATTTATTTATATAATAATGAACAGATTTAAGACATGTCGATATATCACAGTATAATAATTTAATCCCATTTCGAAAAACTAACGAAACTAAATAAAGAGAATATAAAAATATTACAATTATTCCAACATTGTTATTTTAATTGATTTCTTCATAAATTATATATATGATTGCTTTTAATACGTTTGAAATTAACATGATAGTATTAGAAATCAGTATCTGAAAATATCATTTATTAAACCCCGTTTTGTTAAATCATTATGCAAATTATTCTCGCCATATACTATGTAAATCTTCATTTTTAGAGATATATAATCATATATTCTAGGATTTATTTGACTAATAATATGGGCAGTTTTGGTTACAAATATAACTCAGCAAGACTTTAATAGACCCGTATGAAATTAATTAAATAATAACTATTTCATATCGTTGAAAATATAACTTAAATAAATAAATAAATCGTGACGTCAGTGATGACGTAGTTTCGGAAATACATAATCTACATTATAATAAGATAGTGAAGCAGAACTAAGATCTAAAAATCTGTTCCATTTTATTACTGTACTGCACCTGTTAAAACACAAAAGATAGATATAGCAGCCTTTTGATTATCAATTATATGATTTTTTTTTTAAATGGGGAAGTAGTAACTTTACAAAAAACTCTGTATATCTATAAATAATGAAGATTGCGATTCTTTCGTTGTAAGCGAAACTACGTCACTGCTTATCGTCACAGTAACTTCAGAATTAAAGCCAGTCTCAAGTACTGCAAAATATGTAAAGATAACTGAAATTTTTTTTCGTGAGATTAGCCATGTCACTGTAACATAATGGAGGGGGAAGAGCCAGGATTGTAAGAGTTACGTTAGTTTAGCATGGAATAATCTTTAGGATGTCAGCACAACGTGACATGGCATTTTCTTATGGGTCGAGAGGTTTCACGGTGAACTGTGGAAGGTAGGAGTGATAGGTGAGTGTAGAGACTTTGGAATGAGGCGGTGACTGAATTAGACGTACCTCTCACTCAGAGCAGTTTGACTTGGCAGAAATTAAAAATATCTCATGAAAAAAAATTATTCGTTATCTTTAGACTTTTATGAAGACTCGAGACTCGCTTAATTTCTGATCTACTGTGACGTAACAGGATGTAAGTTCGGTTACAACGAAAAGAGATCGCATCTAATTATATATAAGATTATACATGTTGTAAAGTAACTTACTTCCCCTTTTAAAAAATCATATAATTTATATTTCTCAATCTTATTTTTATTTAAAAAATTAATAGAGAGAATACATATACTATATGGAGCTTATTTGAAATTCCATTAGAATATCAAGCATTACGCTGCCAGCGTTCAAGCCACTTGGGAATCGTATCTAACTGAGTCGTTCCTAGGGACTCTGTGACCATGCAGAATAAATTCTCGTATTCGTCCTTCAGCTTCTTCCAGAGAGTCGTTGGGTATCCTACTTGCTCCTTCATCTAACCCAAAGAAAAAAGTCAGTGTTCTTCTGGCCACCACTTCATACTGTGACCACATGTACCCATCCATCTCTCAGGAAAATGGTAATCTTTAGCGATTCATGATCACAATTGCACAATGTGGAGGAGTCCGCGACTCTGTATAAAATCAAGCCTTACAATATTCTCCATTATTTGCACTGGTTAGATTTCACTTGCAAGTATGGTGAGATGCTTTCAGGATTCATAGTATTAAGAATAGGGAGTACTTTCAACAACCGAACTATATAATATTATATATATATATCTATATATATTATTATTATAATGGAGATTGTGTGTTTTTCTATCTGTAACCGAAACTTAATTACACTAATACCGAATCACAAATTAATGCCATGTTTCATCCTCTCCATGATTTATTATATTTAAACCTCAATATTAATAAAATTCTTCACCTTTTATTAGGTGTAATATCTACATGACTCTAAAACAGCTATTTGTATTATTACATATACAAAAATGCGTACGAGTGTGAATGAGCTATTAGCAATTGGATTTAAGAATTGAGTTTTATTAATATGTGTCTTAGTATTATGGTTTCTAACAGTTTCGTTTTATATTTTTCAATGACATTATTAAGAAGCAAAATTCTCTTCAATAATCTTAAATATTCCATAACCAAGAAAAAAATACACTGTCATTTTATTTCTCTTTATTTCCATATTTGAAACTACATATGTTAAATAAGTAAAATTCAGCATGAAAGAGCGGGAGTGTATGGGACAAGAACGTGAAGTTCTCTTGTAGTTTTTCTATATACCCCCATCTGTTAGCATATTGTTGCTGTCTATATTTTAATATGCCGATATTTTCATTACATTAAGAAAACTTAAATCTTTGCACCCGGAGGGGCATATATTCTAGTATATATAAAGGAAGATGATGTGTGAAGAAGAAAGAAAGAGATAAGGGAAAATAAGCATTAGAGAGATCATGGAATATTAACTAGAGGAATAGACATAAGAGAGAGAGAGAGAGAAACCGTTAGG